>JAVSCE010022722.1:0-130419 GCA_032199065.1 Smutsia gigantea | reverse complement strand
CCAGATTGGTAAAGAAGAAGTCAAATTGTCACTACTTGCAGATGACATGATACTCTACATAAAAAACCCTAAAGACTCCATTCCAAAACTACTGGAAATAATATCTGAATACAGCAAAGTTGCAGGATACAAAATTAACACACAGAAATCTGTTGCTTTCCTATACACTAACGATGAACTAACAGAAAGAGAAATCAGAAAAACAATTCCTTCACAAGTGCATCAAAAAGAATAAAAGACCTAGGAAGAAACCTCACCAAGGAATTGAAAGACCTGTACTCTGAAAACTACCAGACACTCCTAAGAGAAATTAAAGAGGATACTAACAAGTGGAAATGCATCCCATGCTCTTGGCTAGGTAGAATAAATATTGTCAAAATGGCTATACTACCTAAAGCAATCTACAGATTCAATGCAATCCCTATCAAACTACCAACAGCTTTCTTCAATGTCCTGGAACAAATAATTCTAAAATTCATATGGGACCACAAAAGACCCCGAATAGCCAAAGCAATCCTGAGGAGGAATAAAACAGGGGGAATTACACTCCCTGACTTCAAGCTCTACTACAAAGCCACAGTAATCAAGACAATTTGGTATTGGCACAAAAACAGACCCACAGACCAGTGGAACAGAATAGAAAATCCAAACATTAACCCAAACATATACAGTCAATTAATATTTGATAAAGTGCCTTGGATATACAATGGGGAGATGACAGCCTCTTCAGCAGCTGGTGTTGGAAAAACTGGACAGCTACATGTAAGAGAATGAAACTGGACTACTGTCTGGCCCCATACACAAAGGTAAACTCAAGGTGGATCAAAGACTTGAATGTAAGTCATGAAACCATAAAACTCTTAGAAAAAAACATAGGCAAAATCTCCTGGACATAAACATGAGCAACTTCTTCATGAACATATCTCCCCGGGCAAGGGAAACAAAAGCAAAAATGAACAAGTGGGACTATATGAAGCTGAAAACTTCTGTACAGCAAAGGACACCATCAGTAGAACAAAAAGACATCCTACAGTATGGAGAATATATTCATAAAAAACGTATCTGATAAAGGGTTGACATCCAAAATATATAAAGAACTCATGCACCTTAACAAACAGAAAGCAAATAATCCAATTAAGAAATGGGCAGAGGACATGAATAGACACTTCTCCAAGGAAGAAATTCAGATGGCCAACAGGCAAATGAAAAGATGTTCCACATCGCTAATCATCAGAGAAATGCAGATTAAAACCACAATGAGATATCACCTCACACCAGTGAGGATGGCCAACATCCAAAACACAAACAACAACAAATGTTGGCGAGGATGTGGAGAAAAGGGAACCCTCCTACACTGCTGGTGGGAATGCAAATTAGTTCAACCATTGTGGAAAGCAGTATGGAGGTTCCTCAAAAAACTCAAAATAGAAATACCATTTGACCCAGGAATTCCACTCCTAGGAATTTACCCTAAGAATGCAGCAGCCCAGTTTGAAAAAGACAGATGCACCCCTATGTTTATTGCAGCACTATTTACAATAGCCAAGAAATGGAAGCAACCTAAGTGTCCATCAGTAGATGAATGGATAAAGAAATGGTACATATACACAATGGAATATTATTCAGCCATAAGAAGAAAACAAATCCTACCATTTGCAACAACATGGATGGAGCTAGAGGGTATTATGCTCAGTGAAATAAGCCAAGCCGAAAAAGACAAGTATCAAATGATTTCACTCATATGTGGAGTATAAGAACAAAGAAAAAAACTGAAGGAACAAAACAGCAGCAGACTCACAGAACCCAAGAACGGACTAATAGTTACCAAAGGGAAAGGGACTGGGGAAAATGGGCGGGAAGGGAGGGATAAGAGGGAAAAAGGGGCATTACGATTAGCAGATGTAATGTTGGGGGGGCACGGGGAGGGCAGTACAACTCAGAGAAGACAAGTAGTGATTCTAGAGCATCTCACTACGCTGATGGACAGTGACTGTAATGGGGTTGGTGGGGGGAACCTGATGAAGGGGTAGTTTAATAATCGTAATATTGCACATGTAATTGTAAATTAATGATAATAAAATAAATTATATTAAAAAATAAATAAATAAATAAATAAAATAAAAATGTTCTGCTCCTTTCTAATATGTACCCTGTAACTACTTTATTTTGTCTGATGCTGTTAGCTAATAACACAGTGTTAGTGGAGACAGTGGGCATTATTTCTTATTCAGAGCTTGGTGGCAAAGCCCCAAGTGATTTCATAAATAAAATAAGAAGTAGGAAGCTGTCTGAGGCATATACATTTATCACGTTATGAAAGCATCAATCAATGTTTGCACTAAGTGTTTGTAAAACGAATGGGTATTGAATGATTGGGCTGAATTGTGTCCCCCCAAAATTCATGTGTTGAAGCCCTAACTCCAGGATTTCAGAGTGTGGTTGTATCTGGAGAAAATGCCTTTAAGAGGTGATTAAATTAAAGTGAGGCCATTAAAGTGGGCCCTCATCCAGTCTGACTGGTGTCCTTAAAGCAGCAGCAATGTGGACACACCAGGAGACCACAAGAGGACATGCACATGCAGGGAAGACCACTCAGAGCCAGGAGGAGGGGACCATGTGCAAGCCAGACTGGGGTCCCAGAAGAAACGCCCCTGCACCACTGCGAGCTTGGACTTCCAACCTTCGTAACTGGGAGGAGATAAACATCTTCTGTTTATGCCATCCGGTCTGGGGTACATTGCTCTGACACCTCTAGCAGGCTAACACAGGTACTGAATTTTGTCAAGTGCCTCTTCTGCATCTATGGAGATGATTTATCTCATGATTTATTAATAGTATGACCCGTCAACATATTCCCTAATATTGGACCATCCTTGCATTCTGGAATGAATCTCATTTGTTCTTAATGTATCATTCTTTTAATATGCTACTGGATTCATTTGAATAACCTTTTTTTAATTAAAGTATCATTGATATACAGTCTTATGTTGGTTTCAAATATAAAACACAGTGGTTCTACAATTACTCCTATTATTAAATCCTCACGCCCTCTAGTGCGGTCACTCTCTATCAACATAGTAAGATGTTACAGACTTGGATAACTTTTTATTAAAAGTTTAACATCAACATTTATAAGTAAGAGCAGAGGTTTTATGTCTCAGTGAAATATTTTCACATTTGATGATTAATGCAATAGTCACTTCATAACAAAATTTTCCTTAATTTTTATGCTTTAGAATATTTTGGGAGGTATTGGGAGTATATGAACTTGAAAGGTGTGCTTAGACATGGTGCTTCTTGGGAGGACAACTAATTATTTTTTTACTTCTGTGGAAATAAGTCTGTTTAGACTTAAGATCTTTACTAGGTTCAATTTCTATAAGTTGTATTTTTCAGAAAGTTACCCGTTTCATCTGATTTTCCTATTATTTGCATAAAGTTAAGAAAAGTATTCTCTTGATATTTTTATTTCTTCTGTTTTTTGAGTTTCACCCTTGCCACTTCCGATGTGAATTTCTGTTTTCCATTCTTTTCTTGGTTAGCCAGAGTTTTGTCTGTTGTGTTGTTTCTACTTAGTGAAATACACTTTGGGATTTCTTTATGATCTCGGTTTTTGTATTTCCTAATGTATTCTTGTTTATTCAATTCTTCTGCTTTCTTGTCACTTGCTATGTTGTTCTTTATCTTTTGCACTGGTTTGTTCTCCATCAGTGTCACTACATGCATTACATGCAACAAGCCTTCCACTGGTAACTATTCTAGATGAATCCCTTCCATTCTGATAGGTCATATGTTTTACTTTTACTTACTTTTCAGAACTTCTGGAATTACATTTTGCATTTTCTCTTTGACCCAAGAATTGTGGAATGGAGGGAATTTGGGGTTGTGGTTTTGTTGGTGGTGGTTTTGGGGTTTTGGTTTGTTTGGGGATATTTTTTTGGTTCATTATATATTTTGTTTATTAACCCCTTATCAGATATATGGTTTGCAAATATTTTCTCTCATTCTGTAGGTTGGCTTTTCAGTCTATTATTTCCTTTGCTGTGCAGCAGGTTTTTAGTTCTATGTAGTCTGACTGGGTGATTTCAGTTTTATTGCTGGTGCTTGTCATGAGCAGACGGACATGTTGTTAACACTCCATTTCTGGCTTATTACTATCAGAGAACCCTGCTTGCAGTATTTCCAGTTCTTTCAATTCATTGAGCTCTTCTTTATAGAGGAAGATTTGGTCAGTTTTCTTAATGTTCCATGCATATTTTAAAAGAATGTATCTTCCCTCATATCGTTGTTTAGATTTCTGCAAATATCTATAAGATTTACCTCACTGATTATGCTAATTAGGTCTTCTCTATTCTTACTCGTTTTTTGTTCACACGGTATTCCCTCAGTTGAGAGAAGTGGGTTACATCTAGCGTAATGTGCTTGGCTACTTCTCCAGGAATCTTTTATAGATTCTGCGTGTGCAGTTGTTGCTGCTTCATTGGGTGCCCGAACTAGTAAGTGCGGCATCTTCTTTGTGAATTGTACCCTTGACATGATAAACTGTCTTCTTCGTCTTTTATAATGCTTTCTGATCTGAATTCTATCTTGCCAGATGCCAAGTTTTCTTTCTTGCATTTTCGTCCTTCTTTGTATTTCACATATTCATTATTTCACATTATGTAAGTTTGTCTACTCTTTAATTGCTTACCCAAATCTCTACTTTAGGAGTATCTCTTGTACAGGGCATAGTGCTGGATTTTCCTCTGGTAGCCAAAACTGCAAATCCTTCTTTTAATAGGCTAACCCCATTTACATTTATTATTATAATCAAATATATTTTGTCTCACTTTCATAATACATACTTACAGGTATATACATATGTGTACATACAAACCTATAAAACATATACATAAATATAATGAAATATACACAGCAGTCTTTCAGTATGTGGCCTTTTTGGATTTTATCTTTCTGTTCTTTATTTTATCTTTTGTAAGTTAGAACATTTGTATTTTTGTGCAAGTAGCTATCTCTATACAAATACCATTTTATACTTTAGTTCCTCCTCATTCAGCTTTTCTCTATGGATTCCCCCACTATAAACAGTAATAAAATCAGCTAGGGGCCTCTTCTTTGCACTCTCATGTTTCTCTTCAGTGTCTAATTTGAAATAACATCATGTTACTCCCAACTAATGCCAATAAGGTAATCAATAAGTTTATCCTTGGAATTATTAATCTGAGGTCATCAAAGTTAATCATTCCAATTTCTATGGTTCAGTGAGCTACTACTTAATTAAACAATCCTGTCCTGCAGGAGTCATCCAGATCCCCGGCACCCTGAATTATATCAAGGTATTTACAGTCGAGGGCTGCCTGTTACTGAGCTCCGAACATTTTAAACAACAGCAGCATAACACACCCCAGGAATGGCCGGTTCCTGACACCCCAGGGGCACGTTTCCCTCACAGCTGTATCTCTGGTAATCTTCCACAGTGGCCAAGTCAGCAGATGTTTACTGAGTGCCAATGTGTGCCCAGCGCAGCACCAGATACATAAAGAGCTTACTTCGTATGAGGAAAGGGCATGGGACAATGTCTAGCACAAAGCAAACCACTGTAATCCTTATTATTATTAGTCTGAACAGACATCAAAGCTGACCCCAGTGAATGTCCTGAATGAACATATCCTGGCATTCAAGGCCTTTTGGGATCTGACCCCAAACCCTCTGCTTATTATGGATACTCATTTTGTCTTGACCTCCTGGAGTCTGTTCTACTTTCCTTTCTAACCATACTCTTATTTCCCTCTGGGAAACCACCTTTTCCAAACTCTCAGTCCTCGTCGTTGGCCTCATCCCAGAGGATACGTTCCAGAAATGAAGCACACGAGCAAGATCTAAGCCAAAAGTGAGTAAACCACATTTCCTTTGATGCACTGGTTTGTTCAAGGATATACACATGACCAGTCAGAAGCAATGGGATTCAATGAGATTTTTTTCTAGGTTTTCTGGGAAAAGCACACTGTTTTTCTGTTGAGAAATGTGAGATCTGTCACAGCTCTTTTGTGGTCATGAAAAGCCAGTCTGGGATGAAGTCTGTAACTGAAGTGGTAAGAAGGGGAGACACAGTCAAGACATTTTTTGAACCAGGTCTACCCTTACTTTTTCATGTAATTGAAACAATAGATGCCTTTTATCTTTAGCTTACTGGTGTTGGATTTTGTCATTCCCAACAAAAAGAGTTTTAAGTTTCACTTAATCTGATCTTGCTTTTCGTGATTTTACTGTCTTCCATGTGTGCACCATAATTTTCCACCTACTTGCCTTTGTTCAAACTAATCCCTCGATCTGGGATGCCCTTTTGCCCATCCCCTTATATCCAAATTCTTTTCATTTTTCAAGATTTAGGCCAAATGCTGCCTTTGTTATAAAGAATTCCCTTAAGTATTCAGGGAAGATGAGGCTTCAACTCAGCAACTTCTTCTCATGTTATATGAAGCCAATGTTATATGAATTCTCTTGCAACTTTTCTATGACTTTTGTAATCATTAAAAAAAAGTTTTTGTAATTAAACATTAGAAATGTCCAAGCTCTTTGGTGGGCTTGCCGTCCGCCAGTAGAGGCAACTTCACAACAGTATTATTAGTAACTCCTTATTGGGGTTGACTTGAAATAGCTCTAAATGGGTCTAATCCCTTGAACAAGGTAGATGGGCTCCTTGACAAGAGGGTAAAAGTATCCAGGATTTGCCCCAGTCCCTGCACACAGCAGTTATGACCCTACAGAAATTTTGGATGAGTGAATGGACAGGGATGGATCCTCCACAAGGCATCAAAGTGTTGATTATACAGAAATCCATAAGACACATCCCCCAATATTTCATGTGATGTAAGAAAAGATTACTGGTGTTCTAGGATCTGATACCTGCTTAAATAGTTAGGAGAAGAAAAAGGAGATTTTTCATCAGATAAAATAACTTTGCTTCCTGCAGTCTGTGCAATGGGATAATTGAAGATTCACGCAAGACTAATGGATTCTTTGTAAAAGGAATGGGTGCACGAAGGGAACCTGATATCATTGCACAACGACAACAGCAGCTGTTATGTGTCAGAAAAATTGATTGGATTTACCTGTTGTCATACTAAGTATACATTTGGCACAATTTACCTCCTTCTTTCTGACCCTTCTGCTTTACCTTCTCCCAATCTGTTAGTACTTCTTGCATCAGATGGTCAATTTGCACGGCCCTCTATAAGAGTGCAATCATGTATATGGTCATAAAACCTGCCCAACACCATCATGAACATAGCACCTCAGAAGACAACAATCCCACTCTTGGGGGTAATTAGTGAGAGGCCATATTTAGCCTGGCTGCCGCAGGCCTGACCTCCCATCCTAACCTCACATAGAGGATACGGAGTAGCTGCTCCCTCAAAAAGGAACACCAGAAAGACATCAAGTGTCCAGTGGGGAAATCAAAGGCCACGTCTTAAGGTATGAAAAGGGAGCAAAATTAGTTCAGAAGAGTCCATTCCTGGCCCCACACAGTCCCTGTGTGATTTTGGTGAATTAGTCAAAGTCCCAGGGTCTCAGGCTACTACTGGTCAGACAGGTAGGCATATAATGATGGCCCCAACTTCTTCACACAGCCACAGGGAGCATCAGGAGAAGAGACTGTTTCATTTCCAGAGTTGAAATAGATTTCTGAAAGTAAAGTGGATTCGGCAAGCCTGAACAGGTCGGTAGGATACAGAGAGCAAAACAGGGTCTGATCCAGGCCAGTTTCAAGGGAGTATGACCCACGCGGCAGCCCAGACCCAGCACCAGAATCCTGCACTTGGTCTAACACTCTGCAGTCACCACCCTGAAATTCCTGATGTTTGAACAAGGAGTCCCCCCATTTTCATTTTTCACAGGGCCCCCCAAAGTATGCAGTTAGTTCTGTTCCAGTGCCTTTGAGGTCAGGGAGCAGAGGACAGAGAAATGCAGAGAAGGTGGGAACATCAGTGAGCTGTCACATGTCCCGTGTCACTTGATTGGCAGGGAGGGGAATGCTTGCTATACTGGAAAAAGTCCTGCATTTGCTAGTGAAGATGATACAAGTTACTTTCCTCTTTGGTAAGCCAGTCTCTGAAGGCATTTTTGGAAACTTTTTCCTATCTTGGAGAAGAGGAAGTAGAATTTCCCAGGAAAATTTTCAACTAAAAGTTTCCATGTGGAATCACTAGACCAATTAAAAATCATAATATGCAAATGTCTGTAGCATACATGCTCATAAATATGTTTACAAATACTCCAGGGTGGCATGTCTTAACTGAAAATTACACATCTGCTAGTCTTCTGACGTGCATCTCTAATTCCCTTTTAGAAAATGACATGACGTGACCATAAACAGTTTATATCCACAACTTGCAAGTTTTCTTAAATGTTGTATCTTCGTAAGGGATCATATTTCCATCACACCTGAGAAAGAATGCCTCTGTTACTGAGAAGAACTAAGAAACTTCTATTTTGTAGGCAAATGCCTGCATGGGAGCAACTAGGGGATTTAACTACAATATTTGTCTTGTGACTCATTTTGGCTTTGACAGTTTGAATACAGTAATTATCACTTTCTCAGGAAATATTTAATGAAGATAATAAGATAATCTTGTGACTGCTGCGCTTTCTCACTGAATCCTTTTATTCATTATTTTAATGACAGCAAAATGTGAATCTATTATTATCAAGCTCTCACAAGCCTTGAATTTTCATACATGTTGCCAAAATGTCCTTTATGATATGTAATTTTAAAGAGCAAATATGCTATATTTATTTATGTAGTGAGGGCTTTTTTTAAATCATTTTAATGGAAATACCAACAAACTTTTAGGGAGGGTGCCGGTTCTCTTTATTTAAGAAAATACCTTGATATCTACTCATGGACTTCAAAGTCAGACCCTCCCACTCAACTCAGCTTGAAACAAGTCTATGTAAGGTGTAGTTAAGGTGCTCTGCATCTGGGGTCAAGGAGAGGAGAAAAGAGAGGGAAGGAGAGAGGGGAGGGAGGTCGAACATTTCTTAAGGACACAAAAACAAACACTTAGCTGAGAGTTTCAGATCAGTCCCATCTCCCCCAGCCTTCCTTGGAGCCTACTGTCCACACAAATGCCCGTGTGTGGAAATCTGGGGAAGGAGCAGAGTTATCCACCCAGGATGGCATGGAGCTGAGAAACCATGGTCCTGCCGAAGCAGGACCTGAATGCGTCCAGGGATGTGCCCAAATCCTGAGTGGACTGTGAGATAAAATATGGGTGGGCCTCTGGTCACATGTGGAGATGCCCTACCTTTAAAAGTCTCTTTTCTGACATTACTGTTAATTTTCAAAGAGAAAATATTTCTCCCTGGAAAATTTTTTCCATATTTTTTTCTCTCATTTGAGGGATCCTCTAGGACCCTCCACAGAGCTTCCCGTTCCCTCCCCAGAAAGGCTTTCCCCCGAGAAAGGCACATCGGGGGTTACAGATGAAATTGGCCCCACCTCGTCCTTCGGGAGTTTTCGCCTCTCATCTTCTCTGTATGGACTACAGGATGCTCACGTTTCCTGTGTTGCCAAACCCTAAGGAAAAGCTCTGTGAACTGGGGCAGTGGCAACTTCAGGCATCCTCACTGCAGTTAAAGTTTGTCAGGCTGTCTTCCCTTCTCTCTTCTCCCCCAACCAGAAACTGAGAATCTTAGAACATACTGAGTCCTACTCTTTCTTCCCCTCTCAACCGTCAGCCACTTGAAGTGTGTTTTCTGAGCACCCACTCTGTATAACGTCTATACACCCACAGGTAGTCCTGCTTGAGAACAGTATTTTTCTATTTAGCAAAATAATTAAGAAATGTCCAAGAGAAAAAGAAAATATCAGGAAACCTCGCCCACCAGAGCAGAGATACTATGTGACCGGCCGCAAGGGACACAGAGTTGTAACTTGCAACTGAGGCTAAGGCCCCTGTTCTGTAAACCTGTGACTCAACTCCGATTGTAAATTCTAAACCTCCTCCTCTGAGTTTCTGAGTGAGTGATTCCTCATTCCAGGGTCTCAGAGGGGGACCAAATCCATTTCATTTAGAACTTATACCATGATAGCCTGAAGTGAGATGAATTAGTAAAGTTTTATTTTAAACCCAGATGAGCAGAAACTGGGTAAACTCATGCACACTTGTGAGCAGTTTTCTTCCTGAGCAGGTGATGCTTGAATTTACATTTTAATATAGTCTGTTCCATATTTCTGGGGAACCAGCCAAAGGTCCTCCAGTTATCTGCAAAGCAAAGAGCCTCCACTGGAAAAGAAGGGTTTGAGAAAGTATGGTTCCGGAGCGCCATGCCCTTCTGTGTGGTCCTCCAAGACGCTGTTATTTCTGTGGGCAGACAGAGCTGCCAACTTTGCAGTCTTAGTGATAGAAACCCGCTTCTCTCCTATGTGAGGACTGAGCCTGCTAGTTGCTCTTGCCTTCTTGCAGAGCTGTGGGTGTGTTCTGCCAGCAGTTATCGGGCAGCATACATGTGGTGCTGAGGTCTGCGGGAAGGACACACAGGCATACCCATCACCTCAATCTGAGAGAGACACAGAACGGGATTACCTCAACCCAGCCCAGCCTGGAGGGCACGTGGGATTTGTGAGCAGGCAGCCCATCTTGGAGAAATGAATTTATGTCCTATGGCTGGTGGTGCGACAAACAACGGTCCTAAAGAGATCAAACTGGGACGGAGGTCATAGTAGTGTAAAGGGAGAAAAGGACCTCCTGGCCTTGGGGCCCGTGGCCAGTTAGTCTTGGGAGTGCACTGTGAAGGAGATGTAGCTGTGAAACCAGGTAGGGAGGGGCAGGCAGAAGCCCCTCCTGCAGTGGGTATAAGTGAGGCTGCCCATTACCTACAACCATGGATCCCCTGCTAATACGTTGCTAAAGCCTGGTCTTTGCCGTGCTGTGGGGCCCAGAGGAGCCATGGGAAGGCCATGCTCAGCCCTTGTATTAGTCTCCTATTGCCGCTATAACAAATTAACACAATTTAGTGGCTTAAAACGATGCAAAGTCCTTCCTTCATTTCTGGAGGTCAGAAGTCCACAGTGGGTGTTAGGGGTCTAAAATCCATGCTGGAGGATCGAGGGGAGAATCTGTTTCCTTGCCTTTCCTAGAAACCTCTGGAGGGCTCCTGCTGCCCTGGCTCACAGCCATGTCACTCCAATCTCTACTTCCATCCTCTCATCTGCTTCTCTGACTTGACCTTCTTTCCGTCTTCTTCTAAGGACCCTAGTAAGTACATTGGCCCACCTGGATAATCCAAGGGACTTTCCCCATGGCAAGAGTCCTGACCACATCTGCAAAGTCCCTTTTGCCATGTAAGGTAACACAGTCACAGGCTCCAGGGATTAGGACGCCACCACCTATTGGGGCCATTATTCAGCCTACCACTCCCAGGCCCCAGGGACCATCCATCAGCAGCCGCCTCCTGCAGAGGGGCCCACTCAAGGGGACCACAGTGACAGGGGCAGCAGAGTGGGGCCCTGAGTTGCAGGCAGCCAGCATGGAAAACCAGGGGAGCTCCTTGGCACTCTTTGTTTCAGGCTGACAATCAGTCATTTTTAGTAAAAGCAAAACCCAAAAATTACATGGGACACACTTGTACTAAAAGTTATTCATTGTTTATCTGATATTCACATTTAACTGGGCATCCTATATTTTTATTTGCTAAATCTGGAAACCCTTGAGGAACTTGGAGAAACGGTTCCAAGGCATCTGGAAGAAAGATATTTAGAGGCTCATGTTTTACAACGAAGCCATTAGAGATGTTTGCTATTGCAATTACGTTATATTCAGAACTCATCGATTTTATAAATTACAGTCACAGCTCCCTTAATACTTTCTTATTTCCACATTAATATTTCTCTACTCTTAATTTTATTATCTTTTCTAATGTAGGTTTTCTGCATTTTTGAAGCTTGGCCAGTTTATCCCAGGTAAACTAAATATATATTTTTTAAATGTGATTCCACCCAATATATCAACCTGAATTTCTTATTTTCATAAAGCAAAGACACCACCTGTTGCCTTCAATAAGCAGATGTATGGCTCATGCAGTCAAACTCATGATTGGGTCATTTACTATCCAAGTTGCTCTTTGACATCAAGAAGATCAAGCAAACATTCACAGCCACTCATATTCCTTATGCGTCAGAACATTCCTAGAAGCCTTTTGTAAAATGCTTCCAAACAGCGTTACATCCTGGGTATTGAATTGTTTCAAGGAAATTGCTACATCATGGAGCTTTCCCAGGAGCAACCAGAAGTGTGCGTGAATAAGCGCCAGGATAATCTGACATTGTTTTTGAAGAATTTATATTCTCACTTGAATTGCACAACCATCTGAACTGTCTAGACCAGCCCTGTCCAACAAAAGGAAATCTCAGCAACATATGTAATTATAAATTTTCTAGGAGCTACACTGAAAAAGTAAAAAGAAACAGGGACAGTTCATTTTGATGGCATGTTGCCTTTAGCTTAACATACCCAAGGGATTATTCTTATAACATAACATGTAATCAATATAAACAATCTTAATAAAACAGTAGGAAAAAGAGAATTCAAACCTAAATCTTTCAAATCCTGAATGTATTTCATATTTATAGCACATCTCAACTTGGAGGAGCCACATTTCCAGTGCTCCGTGACCGCATGTGGCTGACAGGTTCCATGTGGGACGGGGCAGCCCTGCAGGGTACTAGGCATCTAGTCACTACAGTGAGTCTTCTAAACACAGGTGCCCAGGGCACTGCTTGGGTATTTCTGAATCTTTCCAGCATCCAGGGGTATTTTTTTAAATCCCAAATTGCCACCCATTTGTGTCCATTGTCCTTCCTTCAAACATAAAGGACAAGTGCTCAGACACACACAGGTGATGAATTGGAATGAAGCAATTAGGAGAGAACTGGGTGTTAAGTTATTCCTCTACACCCTTAAGAAAAGAGAAGCCGTAAACCTCACAGCCCAGGGCCAAGTTTCCAAACCTGCCTCAAACATGAAATGAATCTCAATCATCTGTAAAAAAAGAGTTGTCACATTTTAAAGCTCCTGGAGCAAATTGAAGCCTGGGGTCCCAGGGCCCAGGGGCTCCAGGGAAGGGTCAGGTGGACCCTGGTCTTCCCAAGCAACGGCACTGGGCACTGTGGGCTCTTGGGAAAGAAAAAAATGACTTTTGAACCCAAGTGGCTGTGGGCTTGATCCAGTCTCCCAGAAATGAGATTGTCCCACACTGTTAGACACTCAAGGGGACCCAGGCAGCAGCTGGGCAGAGGAGTCCAGGACACGTAAGGCATTCCAGAGCTCCAGGGAAACTCCTTTATCACAAACAAGTATTCCAGTCAGCCCCAGACCTGGGATTCTTAGCACAGCTGCTCGGTTAATGGCATCCACTGACCCACGCAGGGCGGGGCGGAAGCTGGCGCCTGGTTGAAGCATTTATTTAGTTTTGTTCCCACAAGTAAGTGTATATAAGAACTCACTGACATGTCAAACAAATGCCCTGAGTCTACAGTTCACATATTCCATTTTTTGAGGTTAATATACCTTAGGAGTTGTAATTGTTTATTTGGAGCACAAGATCTTAGAGAGCAAAGGCTTTCGCCATTTACAAGACCACAGTGAACAGACTTAGAATTATAGCTGTTAGAACATTAATACAATGACATCAGGAACAAAATTAACATAGTCTGTATCTGATGCAACAGCCTTGTTTGACGGGAAAGAGGCTGGACTAATTTTCTGAGTGTATTTTAGGTCCCAGTGACTTGTGCTCTTGGTCTGAATCCTTTTCACCAACTCTTGTGACATTTTGGCCTCAGTTTCCATGTTTTTTACCAAGAAAAGAATAATACTGACTGAACTACCAACATTGTTCTCACTAATAAGTGTTCAAAACACCAACTGTGTGTGTGTCAGAGGCTGAAAACTGTGGATAACTAATATTATGGACACTGGCCAGCACCCTGCTCTACATGACCTAGTGGTATCATCTGTTTAATGAGAATAGCTACATATTATATCTAAATAACTTATGGGAAATGGAAACTCTTCATCCAGAAGATGAGATGCCATCTTCAGGTCCCCATCTTTACTAGGAAAAGACCTGATACCAAACCACCAAGACTAATAATGTAAAATAAATATCTTCTTTTGCAGTGACTGTAATGGGATATGTGGTGGAGACTTGATAACAGGGGGAATGTAGTAACCACAATGTTGCTCATGTGAAACCTGAGCATAAGATTGTATATCAATGATATCTTAATAAAAAAATAAAATAAAATAAATATCTTCCTGTGGAAGATTTCTGTTAAGGAAGATTTTTGGAAAAGAAAGCAGAAAAACAGGATGTGCTGACTCCAGGCCTCATTTCATGGCAATGCAGCCTCCAAAGTTCATGGAGTAAGCTTCCTTTTGCTGGTCCTTTGGGGCAAGGAGAGAGCTGTAGACTCAAAGAGGTTCTCACATGGCTTTACAACAGCCTGACCTTGGGAGACTTCTGACTCACTAGGTGGACCAGGTATGGGGCTGATTGCCACCTATGCATGTGGTTGTAACAACCCCTCAGAAGTACTAAGGAAGCTACTGCAGCCTAAGGGGAAATACATGCATCAGCCTGCTGCACTCCAGCTCCTGTGTGACAGGAGGAGCCTGGTGGTGACCAGGACATGGAGCTGCTACTTCACCCAGGAGATGACCCAGCTCTTCAGGATATTAAATACAAACCAGAATCAGAGCCATGGCAGGTGTGGTCCAGGGGCCTGCAGCATCAGCGTGCCTGGGCAGTGGTTAGAGATGCCGAATCTCTGGTTACAAACCAGATGTGCAGAATCAGTTTTAACAATTCTCCAGTGACTTTGATGCTCACTAGAGTATGAGATCCACTGGCTAAGTAATGGTATTCACAGCTCTATTCCTTAAAAATTAAACTCCAATATACTCTGCTTCCCCACACCAAAAAAAAAGAAAGTAAAACAGTTGCTATTTCTTTCCATTTATTCACTCAAGACTTAGTTGGCTACTCTATGTCAGGCTGTGCTGGGCCTAGGGATGCAATGCAAAGCCCACCCAGTTCATGCCTTCACTGTTGGTGCCACCATCCTCAAGCACATCCTGCATATGCCCACTCTGTTCATGCCCACTGATGGTTGCACAACATTGTGAATGTACTTAATGCCACTGAATTGTATAATTAAAAATGTTTAAAATGAATTCTAAAACAATACAAAAGAAGAGAAAAAATCACTGTCTGCAGAGGAAAAGCAAGTATCAGAGCTAGACTTGGGCATAACACAGATGTTGGAATTACCAGAGAATGTAAAACAAGTATCATTAACATTTAAGGAAAAAGTGGACAACGCGAAAGAACAGATGGGAAATGCAAGCAGAGAAGTAGAAATTCTAAGAAAGAATCAAATGGAAATACAAGAAATCAAAAACTCTAACTTTGATCAGCCCATCAGCACAATGGACATGGCCAAGGAAAGAACCAGTAACTTAAAAACATCAACAGAGGTTTTCCAAACCAAAATGCAAAGAATAAAAAGAAAAGATCATCTGAGCATGATGGGGCAATTTCAAAAGCTGTAAAAAATGCATAATTGGAATACCTGAAGGAAGAGAGAATAGAACAAAATAAATATTTGAATAATTATGGCAAAGAACTTTCCAAAAATTAATAAGAGACACCAAATCACAGATCCAGAATCTCAGTGAATATTAAGCAGAATACCAAAAAATCTACATATAAGCATATCGTATTAATTTCTGCATTTCACTGCAGAAAACCAATGACAAAGAGAAAATTTTGAAAGAAGGCAGAGGGAGGCAGACAAACCAGCCTACCTATAGATGAACCAAGATAAGAATTTTAGCAGATGTTTCATCAGAAACCATGCAAGGAAAAGAAGACGGAATGAAACATTTTCTGTTGAAAGAACAAAGATATCAGCTCGAATTCTGTATTCAGAGAAATTACTCTTCAGAAGTGAAAGAGATTTTCTTAGAGAAACATAAACTGAGGAAATGCATCACCTATCCTTGCAGAAAATGCCAAATGATTTTCTCAGCAGAAGGAAAATGTGGGTCAAAAACTTGGATCTACATTTAAAAAGAAAGAGCATTATAGAAGAAATAAATGAAGGTAAAGAAAAAATTTTATTTTTCTTATTAGTTGCTATAAAAGATAACTATTTATTTGAAGTAGTAAAAGTAACAATGTATTGGATGATTATAACAAATGGTAAATGATATGAATGACAAAAATGTCATAAGGATGGGAAGGAGAAATTGGGAATTCTCTTTTATAATATAACCTCACTACACATAAAGTATAGTGCTATAGGAATATTGTTATTTGTAACTAGACTCAAATTAATTTTAAAATATTGTAAACTCTTAAAGTAACCATTAATTTTTAAAAGGATAATTGATACACTAAGAAAGTAGATAGAATGTAATCATATGAAATGCCCAAATAAAATCAGAGGCAGAAAAGAAGCCTCTAACAATAAATAGAAAACAGTTATAAACATGGTTGATATTAATACGAATCCAAACATATCAATAACCACATTAAATATGAATGGTTTAAATACTATAATTAAAATACAGAGATTGTCAGAGAAAAAATTCCAAATACATATTGTCTATATGAAACTGAGTGTAAATATAAGTTTAATGGAAAAAATAGACCATGCTAACGCAGTTCTAAAGAAAGCTGGAATAGCTACATTAATTTCAAGTAAAGCAGATTACAAAACAAGGAAAATTATTGGGGCACTATATAATGACAAGGGGTCAGTTCTCTAAGAAGACATAACAATCCTAAAGATGTGTGCACTTAACAGAGCATCGAGATACATGAGGTGAAATTTGATACAACTGAATGGAGAAATAGACAAATCCACTGTTAAAGTTGGAGTTTAACACCTCCCTGTCAGTAACTGATAGATCAAGCAGACAGAAAATCAATAAGGATATAAGAGACCTGAATAATACTACCAATCAACTTGATCTAATTGCCATTTATAGAATACTCCATCCGACAACAGAATATACATTCTTCCCAAGCTCATATGTAATATTCAGCAAGACGGACCACAATCTGGGCCATAAAGCACACCTTAACAAATTTAGAAGACTAGAAAACACACAAAATATGTCCTCAAGCCACCAAGGAATTAAACTAGAAATCAGTATCAGAAAGATAGCTGGAAGCCCCCAAATATTTGGAAATTAAGCAACACACTTCTAAATTACACAAGTCCAAAAAGAAGTATCAAGAGAAATGTAAAAATATTTTGAACCAAATCAAAATGAGAATACAATTTATCAAAATTTGTGGGATATGGTGAAACCAGTGCTTAGTGGAAAACATACTGCATTAAAATGCTCATATTAGAAAAGAAGAAAACTATAACAATATCAATAATCTAATCTCTCATCTTAGAAAACTAGAGACAGAAAAGTAAGCTAATTCTAAAGCAGAAAAGGAAAAGAAATAATGAAAATTCAAGGAGAAATCAATAAAATTGAAAATGGGAAAAATACTATAGAGAAATCTATAAAACCCAAGCTGGTTCTCTGGCAAGACTGATAAAAATGATAAAGCACTAGCCCAAGCTAATCACCAAAAAAAACCAAAATTATCAATATCATAAACATCAAATTATATTAAATAGATAACAAAGGAAGATTACAAATAACTCTATGTCCACAAACTTGATCACTTAGGTGAAATGGATCAATTCCTTGAAAGCCAGAAAATAACAAAACATGCAAGAAGTAATAAATAACCTGAGGAGCCTTATATCTTTAAAGAAATTGAATTAATAATTAGTACCCGCCAAAAAAAGAAGCACCAGATCCAGGTAACTTCATGGGTGAACTTTACCAAACATTTAAGTACAAAATAGTGCAAATTCTCCACAATGATTCCAGAAAATAGAAACAGAGGAAGCACTTCTTAACTCACTTATGAATGAGGTCAGCTTCCTGTGAGACCAGTATTACCATAATAACAAAATCAAGTAAAGACATTACAAGAAAGAGAAATTACAGACCAGTACCTCTTATGAACATAGACTCCAAAATCCTCAAAAAAATATTATAAAATTAGATCCAACAACATATAAAAGTATTCCATTACACAACCAAGTAGGATTTATTCAAGGAATGTAAGACTGGTTCAATATTTGAAAATCAACCAATGTAATCCACCATACCAACAGACTAAAGAAGAAAAATCTATTGTCATATTGACACAGAAAAAGCATTTGACAAAATCCAACACACATTCATGATTTTCAAAAAAAAAAAGAACCAACTCTTAACAAACTATGAATAGACGGAAACATCCTTGATCTGATAAGGAACATCTACAAAAAACCCACAGTTAACATCATACTTAATGGTAAGAATCTGAACGCTTTCTCCCTAAAACCAGGGGTATTCTCTCTCACGACGCCTATTCAACAACCTGCTGGAAGTGCAAACTAGCGAAATGAGATAAGAAAAGGAAATTAAAAGGTATAGAGATTATAAAGGAAGAAATAAAACTTCTCTATTCTCAGATGATATGAATAATCTCAATCAACCGAAAAGAAAAAAAACCTCTTGCAACAAATAAGAGAATATAGCAAGATTACAAGATACAAGGTTAATATACTAAAGTCAATTCCTCTCATTATGCCAGCAATAAACAACTGGAATTTGAAAAGGAAAGTAATTTAGAATAGCATCTAAAAAAAATGAAATACTTAGGTATACAACTAACAAAATACATGTAACATTTATATGCAGAAAATTATAAAACTGATGAAAAATCAGTGAACCTCTATATAAATAGATACTCCACACTCATGGAGTGGAAGACTCAATATTGCTAAGATGTTAAATTCTTCTCAGTATGACCTATGGATTGATCATAATCCCAATCATGATATCAGCAAGCTATTTTGTAGATATCAAAAAAATAGTAAGTTGGTAGGGAAAAGTCAAAGACCTAGAACAGCATACACAATACTGAAGGAGCACAAGTTACAAGACTTACACTACTTGATTTCAAGAGCTACTATAAAGCTACAATAAATAAGACAACACAACATTAGTAAAAGAATAGGCGCATGGCAACCAAAGTGTCCATCAGTAGATGAATGGATAAAGAAGATGTGGTACATATACACTGATAGAATCCAGACCTGAGTACCACCTTTCAAATAAGCCCACCCACCATCTCAGAGAGACCTAGGTGTCATCTTACATAGGCTACAAGCATTCTCCAGGAGCCAGCCACAAGCTTACCTTTCCCTGACCCCTCCCCTCAAAGAGCCAGCCAAAAACCCTGGCCATAAAAAGCCTCTGGACCTGTTAGAGACCCTTTTTCCTTTGTTCTGCTGGCCAGGACAGAGGGGTCCCTCTCAGGCTCAGCAATAAACCTGCTTGGATTGTGGAGTTCGCATCCCCTTTTTCTTTCATCTATCCACTCTTTTTTCTTTCATCTATTCCCTCTTCCCTTTCATACACAATGGAATACTATTCAGCCATAAGAAAGAAACAAATCCTACCATTTGCAACAACATGGATGGAGCCAGAGGGTATTATGCTCACTGAAATAAGTCAGGCAGAGAAAGACAAGTACCAAATGATTTCCCTCATTTGTGGAGTGTTAACAACGAAGCAAAACTGAAGCAGACTCACAGAACCCAAGAAGGGACTACGGTTACCAAAGGGAGGGGTGGGAGAGGACTGGTGGGGAGGGAGGGAGAAGGGGATTGAGGGGTATTATGAATGGTACACATGGTGTGGGTGGGTGTGGGGGGTCATGGGGAAGACAGTGTAGCACAGAGAAGGCAAGTAGTGACTCTGTGGCATCTTACTATGCTGATGGACAGTGACTGCAATGAGGTATGGGGGTGGACTTGATAATATGGGTGAATGCAGTAACCACAATGTTTTTCATGTGAAACCTTCATAAGAGTGTATATCAATGATACCCCAATAAAAAAATAAAGAATAGGCACATAGCTCATTAGAACAAATAAAAACCCAGAAATACACCCAGGCAAATATAATCAACTAATCCTTGACAAAGAAGCAAAGATAATTCAATGGAAAAAGACAGTCTTTTCAACAACAGTACTATTGCAAAAATAATTGTTCATCTGTAAGCAAAAATAATAACCTAGATAGGTACCTTACACCTTACACAAAAATTAACTCAAAATGGATCACAGATCTAAATGTGAAGTACAAAACTATAGAACTTCTTGAAGAAAACATATGAGAGAATCTATGACCTTGGGTTGGGTGAAGAGTTTTTAAATACACTAGTGGAATGATTCAAGAAAGAAAAAAAATTGGTAACTTGGACTTTATTACAATTAAAACATACTCTGCAAAAGATACTGCTAAGAGAATGATAAGATAAGCCACAGACCGGTAGACAATATTTTCAAAGTACATGTCTTATAAAGTATTTGTATCTAAAATATGCAAAGAATTCTTCAAACTTAGAATAAGAAAACAAAGAGCCCAATTTAAAAATAGGCAAATATCTGAGCAGAATGCCTTAACAACGAAGATATACATTTAGCAAATAAGCATATGAAAACGTGCTCAGCATCATTTGTCCTTGGGGAAGTACAACCTGAAAGAGATGCCACTACACACCTATTTTAATGCCTAAAGTCCAAAAAACTGACAATACCAACAGCTAAAAAGAATACAGAACAGGAACTTTCATTAATTTTTGTTGGAAATGCAAAATGGTACAGCGCCTTTGGAAAACACTTTGGCAATTTCTTGCAAACTAAGCATTGTCTTACCATAATATCTATCAATATTGCATTCTTGGGTATTTACTTAAATGGTTTAAAAACTTATTCATAAAAAAAGAACTACACACACGTATTGATTTATAGCAGCTTCATTCATAGTTGCCAAAAACTAGAAGCCACCAAAATGTCCATCGATAGGTGAATGGATGAACAAACTATAGTACATCCGTACAATGGAATATTCTTCAGTGATGAAGAGTTATCAAGTCATGCAAAAACATGAATGCCTCCTAAATGCATATTGCGAAGTGAAAGAAGCCAATCTGAAAAGGCTATATACTATGTGATTCCAATTATATGATATTCCAGAAAAGGCAAACTAGACAATAAACAGATCTACAGTTGCCAGGGGTTCCAGGTGGGGGCGGGAAGGTTGAGTAGGTGGAACACAGAGGAGTTTCAGGACAGCAAAACCGTTGTGTATGACACTATAATGGTGAATACAAGATAAAAAGCATTTGTCAAAACCCACAGAACTTGACAGCCCAAAGAGTAAATCTTAATGTATGCAGGCAAATTTATAAAAGAATAAAAAATCACATAGGATGTTGGGGGAATCCCAGGATGGAGAGCAGAATTATGATACAAGAATCTAAATGCAATAAAAATGTATGAAATAATCTCAGTGAATGGAATGGGGAATAAGGTGTTGACCTAAGAAAGTCTTGGAATGAGTAGAGACTGTAAGACCAAAGACAGCAGGAACTGAGCACAAGCACCTTTGCTGATAAAGTCACTTCCCATAGGGATATGTGTCAACAATTCTGAAACTGTAATACTGATATAATGGAAATAACCAGTTGATAAATGGCAGGAGCCAGGTTTCTCATTGTTGAAGTAGGAGGTTACAAATAAGCAAGGAAAGGAAGCTAGAAGATCCATGTGGGAATGGATTAGAGCTGGAGACACAAGCTTACTAAACTCACATTCAGCTGGACATAGACACAGATAAATATTGCCAAGAACAGAGGACACATAGAAATGTTTACGGATATGTGCATCACACAGATTAGCATGCACACATCTACCTGCTGCTCTGTCAGCTGAGAGGAACCAAAAAGAAGTGACACCCCAGTGGCAACACGCACAGCTAGCACCTGTGCTTGATTTCTAATTCAATTCTCCAATGAAAGGAAACAGGGCTCCTTAGAGAAATGGCTGATCCTAGGATGGGGACAGGACATACACAAGATGAGCCTGGAGAATCCTGTCGTGCAAGAAAGTGCTAAAAAGAAAAAAAGATGTGGGCATGTCAAAGGGATATAGGAGCCAACGGAAAGAGCTTCAGTGGCCAAAGGTGGAAAAGTTTGAGCCATAAAATCAAGTAAATAAAACAGTCTTGGATTATAACCCAAAGTATAAAATGAAGATATGGAGTCCTTGCTGATGTAAATAAATGCTTAAACAAGTGAGTAAATAAGAAATAGTAGACCAATCTTCCATGCCTAAGAATTCCAAATCATTTATGTTTTTCTTCAATCTTTAAGGAAGGGGAAGACAATCCCTCACCCCTGACATGCGGGCTGCATATGGTGACTTTCTTCCGAAGACTGTAGGAAGGAAAGGAGGAGAGAGAAGCACACACTGACAGTGGAGAAACACGTGACACGACCTCAGCCAGGTGGTTAAGGTCAACAGTGATGAGTCATAGTGACATGACGCGATGAGGACAGTGCTTTACTTCTGCAGTCTTCCTCCCCAAAAAAACCCGTAAGTCCAGTCTAACCATGAGGAAAATTTCAGACAAATCCCAATTGAGGGACATTCTTGCAAAATATCTGAGCAGTACTCCTCAAAACTGTCAAGGTCATCAAAAAAAGAAAGGAAAGTCTGAGACACTGCCACAGCTAAAAGGACCCTGAGGAGACAGGATGACAATGTGACGTGGTGCCAGTGTGGAATCCCAGATAAGAAAAGGACATTAGGTAAAACCAAGGAAAGCTAAGTAAACTATGACCTTCAATCAGTAATAACATATCAACATTAGGGCATGAATTATGAAAAATATGCCATATTAATATAAGACAGTAAGAACAGGCAACTGGTGTATAGTAGTGGGAACTCTGTACTATTCTGGCAATAAGTCTGTAAATCTAAATCTGTTCTTTTAAAAGTTTTTTTTTAATTGAAGGGATAGGAAGCAGAGGTCAAAGTTGACAGAGCTCACAGAACTCTCAAATTCAGACAACACATTTACAAAAAATAAAAATAAATTTTAAAGTCTACCAACATAGCCATCACAACAATATCATTGGTTAATCTAACTTGGTTCTGGGATAAACTGATTTAATTAAATCCAATTATAGGCCAGACACAGATACATTCAAACTATTCAAGAATCAGATGGGCTGAGGATAATATCTTAATAGAATGAGGTGCTTGTTTTGTAAAATGCTAAATTGAAATGTGAAAAACCAGACCTGCACACAGGCTAAATCCACATGGAGATAGGCAAATAGAATCTCAAACATTGTGCTGCTAATTTGTGGCATTCTAATAACTAAATTGGGCAGTTTGAGGAACACTGGGGAGAAAGACAAATAATAAAAATGGACCTAAAGAGATTATAAACAGAGCCAGAAAATAAGAAAATGAGATTCCAGCTGGATAAATACCAGGTAAAGCATCTGGGAAAAATAATCCTAAACATAGATAAAGTCTCAGGGAATGAGATGCTTAAAAACACCAAAAGAAATCAAGCCGTGAGAAGAGATGAAATAGCAGCTTGTATGTAGCAGGGGAGGGAAGCCAGTCTGTTGGACAGGGGAGGTGAGCCTCTTTGGGGTTTGAAGGTGTGACAGTGAACCAATGAACCTTTTTCTAAGTAAATAAGATAAAAAGACCTCCGCAAAGCTGGGGAGAAGTAGGTGTGCGGCTGACTTTTCCCAAAGAACAAGGAGCTAAGAGAGTCCATGCTCATAAAAGTCTTGCCAAATGAGAAGGTTTTTCATTCCTACTAAGTATTCATAACTGAGCAGAGTCCAAGCAAGCCACAGAATGTGAGTTGGGAGTACTTTTGAAATCCAATGTCTGAAAATGTTATGACTCACAGGGCATCAGAGGTCATTGGTAGGTGACATAGCTTAGCACCATTATTTTCAAAAATAACAATTACAAACAGCACTTGTTCAGCACTTACCACGTGCCAGGCAGTGTGCTAATCTTATGTGCACTGGCTCCTTGACTCTTTAGTGTTCTCCAAGGGAGGAATTGGTGTTACCCCCATTGTACAGACGAGGTTATTGAGGCTCAAAGAAGCTAAAGTATTTTCCTGTGGCAGCCAGGCATGTGATGGCAAAGCCAGGAGCAAAACCAGGGAACACAAAGTCCCAGGTCTATGCCCCCAAACACCCAAAGAGGTTGCCCCTTTTTGAGCAAGCTTTCCAAAGTCTGCCCCCTAAACACTTCACCCCATGGGAAGTCATTTAAAGGCCCGAGTAGTTGTGCTATAAAGGACCTGTTCCAAGAGCCAAGAACAGAGAACACCATGCCAACCTCATTGGCTCTGCTCCCTCATGAAGCTCTCCCTGGGGGTAGGGAGAAGGCAGGAGAACTTGAGCGTCACATCCTACCAACTGCCAGCCAGAGGCCGGCTCAGCACATCTTTCTTCAGCTTCAGTCCTGTACTCAGAGGGCTCCTGGGAGCACCCCCCCTTGCTAGGGGAGCATCCGCTCTAGGTGGGTATTTTGTGGGTCACACCTAAAATGTTGATTTAAGCATCTGTTATTTGTCAGGCAGTCTGACACCAGTGCAATCAAGAAAAAATATAAATTGCATGTACTGTAGGAAAATCAGTCTGGTGGAGGTCACCACCACGCCAAAAAGCACTACAAAATCTAAACAGACCAATTACCAACAATGAAGTTGAATCAGTAATCAAAAACTCCCCAAGAATAAAACTCCCAGACTGGATGGATTCACCCCTGAATTTTACCAGACATTTAGAAAAGAAATAATACCCATTCTACTTAAAGTTTTCCAAAAAATAGAGGAGGGAATACTTCCAAACTCATTCTATGAAGCCAGCATCACTCTAATACCAAAACCAGGCAAAGACACCACAAAAAAAGAAAATTACAGATCAATATCCCTGATGAACATAGATGCAAAAATACTCAACAAAATATTAGCAAACCAAATTCAAAAATACATAGAGGATTATACACCATGATCAAGTGGGATTCATCCCAGGGATGCAAGGATGGTACAACATTCGAAAATCCATCAACATCTTCCACCACATCACAAAAAGTAGGACAAAAACCACATGATCATCTCCATAGATGCTGAAAAAGCATTCAACAAAATTCAACATCCATTCATGATTAAAACTCTCAACAAAATGGGTATAGAGGGCAAGTACCCCAACATCATAAAGGCCATATATGACAAACCCACATCCAACATCATACTGAGCAGTGAGAAGCTGAAAGCTTTTCCTTTAAGATCGGGAGCAAGACAAGGATGCCCACTCTCCCCACTTTTATTCAACATAGTTCTGGAGGTCCTATCCACGGCAATCAGACAAAACAAAGAAATAAAAGGCACCCATATTGGAAAGGAAGAAGCCAAACTGTCACTGTTTGCAGATGACATGATATTGTACATAAAAAACCCTAAATAATCCACTCCAAACCTACTAGAACTAATATCTGAATTCAGCAAACTTGCAGGATACAAAATTAATACACAGAAATCTGTTGCTCTCCTATACACTAACGATGAGCTAACAGAAAGAGAAATCAGGAAAACAATTCCATTCACAGTTGCATTAAAAAGAATAAAATACCTAGGAATAAACCTAATGAAGGAAGTGAAAGACCTATACCCTGAAAACTACAAGACACTCATGAGAGAAATTAAAGAAGTTACCAATAAATGGAAACACATCCCATGCTCATGGATAGGAAGAATTAATGTCAAAATGGCCATCCGGCCTAAAGAAATCTACAGATTCAATGCAATCCCTATCAAAATACCATCATTCTTCAACGAACTGGAATAGTTCTAAAATTCATATGGAATCACAAAAGACCACAAATAGCCAAAGCAATCCTGAGAAGGAAGAATAAAGCTGGGGATCTCGCTTTCCAACTTCAAGCTCTAGTCCAAAGCCACAGTAATCAAGACAATTTGGTACTGGCACAAGAACAGACCCACAGACCAGTGGAACAGAATAGAGAGTCCAGATAGTAACCCAAGCATATATGGTCAATTAATATACGATAAAGGAGCCATGGATATACAATGGGGAAATGACAGCCTCTTCAACAGCTGGTGTTGGCAAAACTGGACAGGTATATACAAGAGAATGAAACTGGACTACTGTCTAACTCCATACACAAAAGTAATCTCAAAATGGATCAAAGACCTTAATGTAAGTCATGAAACCATAAAATTCTTAGAAGAAAACATAGGCAAAATCTCTTGAATATAAACATGAGCAACTTTTTCATCAACATATCTCTCTGGGCAAGGGAAACAAAAGCAAAAATGAACAAGCAAAAATGAACTAAAAAGCTTCTGTACAGCAAAGGACACCATTAGTAGAACAAAAAGGCATCCTACACTATGGGAGAATATATTCATAAATGACATATCTGATAAAAGATTGACATCCAAAATATATAAAGAGCTCACGTGCCTCAACAAACAAGCAAATAATCCAATTAAAAAATGGGCAGAGGAGCTGAACAGACACTTCTCCAAAGAACAAATTCACATAGTCAACAGGCATATGAAAAGATGCTCCACATCACTAATCATCAGACAAATGCAAATTAAAACCACAATGAGATATCACCTCACACCAGTGAGGATGGCCTACATCCAAAACACAAACAACAACAAATGTTGGCGAGGATGTGGAGAAAAGGGAACCCTCCTACACTGCTGGTGGGATGCAAATTAGTTCAACCATTGTGGAAAGCAGTATGGAGGTTCCTCAAAAAACTCAAAATAGAAATACCATTTGACCCAGGAATTCCACTCCTAGGAATTTACCCTAAGAATGCAGCAGCCCAGTTTCAAAAAGACATATACACCCCTATGTTTATTGCAGCACTATTTACAATAGCCAAGAAATGAAAGCACCTAAGTGTCCATCAGTAGATGAATGGATAAAGAAGCTGTGGTACATATACACAATGGAATATTATTCAGCCATAAGAAGAAAACAAATCCTACCATTTGCAACAACATGGATGGAGTTAGAGGGTATTATGCTCAGTGATAGAAGCCATGTGAAGACTAGTACCAAATGATTTCACTCATCTGTGGAGTATAAGAACAAAGCAAAAACTGAAGGAACAAAACAGCAGCAGACTCACAGAACCCAAGAATGGCCTAACAGTTACCAAAGGGAAAGGGATTGGGGAGGATGGGTGGGAAGGGAGGGATAAGGGGAATAAAGGGCATTACGATTAGCACACATAATGTGGGGGCGGGGGCACAGGGAAGGCAGTATAGCACAGAGAAGACAACTAGTGACTCTATAGCATCTTACTACGCTGATGGACAGTGACTGTACTGGGGTATGTGGTGGGGACTTGATAATGGGGGGAATCTAGTAACCACAATGTTACTCATGTAATTGTATATTAATGATACCAGAAGAAAAAATAAAAACCTGGGGAAATAAATAAATAAATAAAGTCTTAACAAACTAAAAGAAAAAAAGTACTTGAGAGAGTGAACTGTGCACAGAAGGGGGTCTTAACCTCTTCCTAGGGAAGCAGGGGATGGCGTCAGCAAGCCAGAGGAGCTTGGGGACAGAGAATACAGCTAACACCAATGGAGAATAATAGAGAATAGGATTCAATGAAAGGAGGTGAAAATAATGGGGTCCGTACACGTAAAGAAAAAAAAAGATGGAAATGCAGAAACAGGAGGCCATGTGAGCTGAGGGTCAATGGGAAGGTGCAAGCAGCAGCAAGACTTCCCCTGGGCTCTGAAGGGCACCTGAGTTTAAGTAGGCATGGATAAGAGGCATGGACGGTGTTCCACGTGAGGAACTCGGGGGGCAGAAATCAGAAGATGGCCAGGTACCAGCCCAGGGCCTGAATTGGCACTGCCCTGGGGGAGGAGAGGGTGGGTGAAGGGGCAGAAGCACCATCGTGCACAGAGAATGCCATCAGGCCGGAGGGGCGTCAGGAAAGCTGGGTGAGGCCAGGCCCCCCAGTGCCAGCTATCTGGGGATAGAAAAGCAAATAAAGCAAAATCCCTGCCTTTACAGAGTTTGTATTTCAGTGGTGTTCATATATTGCAGAAAATGCTACCTCCTCCCTTACAGGATTTATCACAGTTAGAATAAGGTCCTGCACTCAATACAATGATTATTCAGTGGTCAAAGTAAACCTCCCCAAGGCTGGCACTGAACCCCTGGAGCTGGGACTCAACAAACTAGGGCCTGGCGGTTAGACTCCCCCACCATGTCCCAGGTGCCTTTGGGTACTGAACAGGCAACAACTAGCCGGAGGCTGGAAGCAGAAGCATGTTGACCCTGGGGCCCCACTGGGGGAGTTAGCCCTGCCACCAGCCACCGCCTCCCAGGGGTCTTCTCCAGGAAGACCAAGGCTTTCCAGCAGCCCCCCAACCACATGCTACCCCGCTTGCATCAATCGAGCCCCTGAAATATTTCCTTGTCAACTGAAAAGAAAGAAAATTGTTCTTTTGCCCCAAACTTGGGATGTTTTAGTCCTCTTCCTCTACCCATGCTTCCATTTACACCCTGTAGGTTTTAAACAAAGATAATTAAATGGATCTTCCAAGGCAGAGAGCAACCAGTGTGATGGAAAATTGTGGTGGAGCCCATGCTTCTAACTGAAACTTGCAGCTCCCCGGAGAGACAAGGGCTCTGCCTCACACCGGGGAACCAGCCTCTGCTGCCAGGTCTCCACCCTCCGGCGACCTGGGAGGCGAAGGAGGCTGAGCCCACCCGGAGGGCACCTCTGCTCCCTGCGGGTCTGGCTCCACGTCCTCACCTCCAAGAGTGGGTGCCTGGAGGCCACGTGGCAACCAGCCGGGAGCTCCCCCGGAGGGCCTGTGAATGGAGCTCCTCGGGGGTCCCTGGCCCTCGGCCCTGCTTTCCCTACCCCGTTCCCGTGAGCCAGGCCAGCGGGCCCACAGCTCCTGAAAACAAAGGCCGGCCGTCGGGGCCACGTGCGCGGGGACAGGGCCCGGCAACAGCGGAGGCGGGTGGCTCCTGCCTCCCCTGCCCGGTGCCTCCATGCCCACCCGGGACCCCCAGCACCCCCGGGCCCTGGGCTCTGGGGCAGAGAACCACCTTCCCATGTGGCTCAGGTGAGGGTGACCCCCTGTTTACCTGCGACAAGCCAGAGGGCGGACCCCCAAATTCCCGCTCTTTGTCTCCTAAATGATTGCCTGAACTGTTTGTCCCCACTGACTAATGTGGACAGAAGGCCTGCTGCCGTGCCTCGACCCCTTCCCTCGGGCTCTGCCCTTCTCAGGGCCCCGCAGCACGTCCTGCAGCACCAGGCCCGCCAACAGCCCCTCCGTGGGCCCTGCTTACAAATCGGCTGACCTCGGGGAGAACATTCCCTGATACGGGGTCAGACGTCCACAGTTCCTACTCCCGCGCTAATGTCCTTTCCAGCCTATTTACTCCCCCAGGAAAGAAAAAAGCTTTTCTGTCTGACCTTGGATAGCTTGCAGATCTCATGGTCCAATGTGCCCCTCACTGCAATAGTCTTGTCCCCCTACTGCCACAGTAGTCCCCTCCCCCTATTGTAATAATCTTTGTAAGCAAAGTTTCTCATGCCCAAGTCGGGTTCGGTATATATCTGACACTGCCTTCTCCTCTCACACATGCCCTCTGAGCCCCACCCTTTCTCCTTGGTTACCTGGGAAAGTCCACTGTCCCATCGTGCCTCAGCTCACCTCCTCTGCAGAGCCTTCTCTGACTGCCCAGATTAGCTAGCTCACTGCAAAGTGGATGGTGTCGGCCAACCTGGCTTCACATAATTGCATTTCTGTAACAGCCACACGATCTCAAGCAAGTTCTTTCACTGCTTGGAGCTGAGCTCAATCCTCTACAAAATGCTGTTAAAGCTGCTTTCCTCCCAGGGAATAAATGGGCTGGGGGGTGGGAAGCAGGGGCACATGTAAAATGCTCAGTCGCTGGAAGCCAAGCCAGCAAACCCACAGCATGGGTGCCGCTGCCCACTGCGGAGAGAACACGGCAGAAACACCCGCAGGAGGCCAGTTACTGCTAAAGGACACCAGCCAGGGCAGCTCTGAGAAGCCAGACTTGGTAACACGACTGAACACAAACCCACGGATCCCCCTCGGGCACCCTAGCGCTTCCCACTAGTAGTTCCTACATTGGCAAGTCCAAAAAGTTAGCAGTGGGGGGTCTATTGCATCTATTTCTTAGCACTTACCTGACTTAAGGCTGCAGATGCTCATTAAAATATTCATTTAAAAAATTGCTTCTGGCTGGCATCATAAGAACACACTGTGGCAGCAGACCTGCCATTTAATAAATGTACTTTCCCAAAGTGAAGTCTATGGGGAGCAAAGTTCCAGAAGACGTCCCAGGACATCAAAGGTGACTCCTCATCCTGCGGCTGAAGCCCTGAGAAGTTGGGGGGCATGCCAAGTTTAGGTCAGAATAAGCAGGGGCCACAGATTCGCCTCTCACATGTTACTTGGCCAGCACAAGTCTCGCTTTTGTTTTCTTACACATTTGGGCATTTTCCATTCTGGTATGCTGACCATTCACTTGTGCCTTGTCTGTTTTCCCATGGGCCCCATCACCACCCAGTGCCTCCCTCAGCGTCAGCTGGACCCTACGCACATTTTATTCTGTGACTTCAGTCGGGTCTCCTGCCTCCTTGACCAGGGGCTTCTCAGTCCGACACAGTGTCCCGTGGCCAGCTGGGAACTTCAGTCACATCCTGGGGACCTTGGCAGCCAAGAGAATCCTTCAGATGCTCGAGATACAGATTTGAAAACCCAAGACTCAGAAACCTCGTTTATTTAACTTTGCAAGTGCAATTTTCCTCTCTAACCTAGCTTTTCTACTTCTAGAAACCTATCCCAAGGAAATATGGTCCAAAAAATATGTATAACGATATTCATCAGAGCACTGATTGAATACCAAAAAATTGACAATTTAATGTGTAGCAATATAGCATTAGTACATGGTTTATAGCCAGTGAGAAACTAAGTAGCCGTTTTAAACTAATATACGTTACAATCAGGTATTTGTTTAATAACGTATTAATGGCACATAGCTAAGTGAGAAAATTATATGTCATCTTGCAGTGGACCCAGTTTGAGTGGTCCCTTGATGTCCCCGCCCCTGAGGCCTCAGCTGCTGCCACGTAGTCTCCGGGCACTGCCGGCCGCATCCGTGCCCCCGGGCCAGGGCTGGCCTTGGGCTCAGACCCCATTGCTCCAGCAGCCAGACCCAAACCAAGATCCCGTGGAGGCAAGGGCTCCCCGCCACTGCCAGGCCCCAGGGAAGCACTTCGCTGCAGGGTGGATCTGCTCCCTCCAATGGCTACTCACAGGGGCTGGTAACAAAGAACCAAAATGCCGGGAAGGTGACGTCCTGTGGGGTAAAATTTCCCCAATGAGAGTCAAGGAACTGAAAGGAGCCCTCAAGTGAGACCTTCTCCCTTTCAGCCTCTGACAGTTTGGAGACGCGGAGGCCCCACACAGCCTGTTGGAGGACAGCCCACTGTGTTTTCTTATGAAGCTCCTGAGAGCTCAATATCACACCATGCTATATCTGGTTTTCCACCTTCTCTGCCTCCTTCCCTTTCCCTCACTAAAGTCAGATCTTTCCATGTCTCTTTAGATCGGCTGCTGCTTATCTCTCTGGCTGCATCCCTGCCTCCTCCAACCCATATACCCCTGTCCTCCACCACGGTCAGCTGCGTGCACATGCCGTCTCACCTCCACGCCCCTGCACTGTCTGTTCCCTCCACCTGGAATGTGTGGCCAATCCCACCTTGAGCTTGGACACACTGAGGGTCTGCATCCTAAGCCTAGGATTTTTACAACACTTTCTCCTTCCCTATAGGCCATCTCTCAGCCTGCAGCTGTCATTACATGATTTTTTTCAAAACCTTGTTTTTTTTAGAGAAAATAATACCAGAAAGGAAATTGGTGATGGTGACGGAAGTAAAGTGTCTGAGAAATGATAGTTCTTGGCCAGAAAATGGAAGTTTGGGATAGATCAGAATGTGAAATGTCAAAAATGGCAGAGCTTCACATCTAGGCCTATTATGATTTTAGTCTCTGTGTGGAAAAGCAATTCAGGAGTTGATTCAACAAGCAGTCTTATCATGACAAAATTTATACACTGAGTTGAGGATAAAACTTCACTGGTATTTGGAAGGACAATTAACCATGATGTGTCAAATATATATACAGAGAAAATGTAATAGTGATTGATTTAAATAATTTATTTACTTAATCCTTTCTTAGAACCCACTGTGTGTCAAATATTTCTCAAGCCCTTTACAAATAATTTACTGAATCCTCTTAACAATCCCATGAAGTCAGTACTATTGCTATCCTCCTTTTATCTAGGATACTGACATGGAGAGGTTAAGTCACTTACCCAGCGTCACACAGCTCATAAGTGTTAGAGCCACGTGGGCATCTGTGCCCTGATTCTATAGTAATGATGTAACACCCTAGAGTATAAACTCCAAGACACCAGAACTGAGATCAATTTGCTCAGTCTTTTTTTTTTTAACTACAGAAATTTATTTTTTTCTCATAGTTCTCAAGGCTTGAAGTCTGAGATCAAGGTTCCCATCCATTCAGTTTCTGGGGAAAGTTCTCTTGGGGCTTGTAGATGCCGCTTCCTTGCTATATAGTTATATGGCCTTCTGTGGTGCATATGTGCCTGGGGTGATGGGCAGCAAGTGCTCTCTGGGATCTTTTCTTTGTTGTTAATTGAAGTATCATTGGCATGTAGTCTTATATTGGTCTCAGATATATAACACAGTGGTTCAACAGTTACCTATGTTATTAAATCCTTACCCCCTCTAGTATGGTTACTCTCTGTCAATGTAGAAATATGCTACAGAATCATTGACTACAGTCTCCATACTGTAATACCATCCTCGTGACCAACTTATGTTTGAGAATTTTTGTGCCCCTTTATCCCCCTCACTCTCCCCACCCATCCACCCCAACCTCTCCCCCATGGGAACCACTAGTAACTTCTCAGTGTCTGTGAGTTTACTGCTGTTCTGTTCATTCTGTTTTGCTTTGTTTTTATACTCCACAAATGAGTGAAATCATATGGTATTTGTCTTTCTCTGCCAGGCTTATTTCACTGAGCATAATACCCTCTAGATCCATCCATGATGTTGCCAATGGCAGGATTTTTTTTATGGCTGAATAATATTGCACTGTGTATATTACCATGCTCACTGTTACACTCTTTGTTATTAGCACAGTTTTTGATACCTAATAGATATTCAGAAATGGTTTACTGTTAATTAAGAGGACTAAATATTGTTAAATGCCTATCAATTAATTAGTCACACTGAGGGTCTAATATGTGGAACATTTAATGGACATTTGAAGACATTAAATTATCTGCTCAGGCAAAAGAACTCTATACTTAGGGAATTTTTTTGTGGATGTGAGAAAAAGCAAATGAGTTAGAGACTCAGGAAGGACCAGTGGAAAGAAAAAGACTGAGAGCCCTCGCCTAGAAATTAGGCAGATGGCAGATGACTTTCTGGGGTGAACACAGCTAAGAGACAATTAAATAAATTTCTTGTTGAAATCTTGAGTATACTGTCAGACTCATTAATCAATGCCCATAGGTTAAGAGAATCACAGAATTTCAAAGTTGGAAGTGACCTTACAGGTCATCAGATGTAACTTTCTCATTTTGCCTGATTTTCATTTTAAAAAAATGAAGACCCAGAGTATTTGAGTGGCTTGCTTATTATCACCACTCCCTTTCTATAGAAATCATCTCCCTCTCTTCTTCAAATGCCCTCATACATCCTACAAGGCTCTTCTCAACACCCAACCACCCCATGTGGTCTTTCTTGCACCCTCCAAGCCATTGGAACCCATTTTACCTCCTTTTAACTCCCACAGTACCCTCATTTGAGGTACTCTTTAATGCTTACCTTTTTTTAGCAGCTGAGTGTGTGTTTAACTCCCCCAGATGGGCCTAGAACCCAGCAATTTAACTGACTGAATTTGCCAAGCTCCATGTTGGCTGGCACAGTGGCAAACACCTGGTCGCACAGGCCACTCCATGCCAGCTCAGGGGCTTGTCCAGGGATGGGACTCAGGGAACACTTATGTGCTAACTCATTCCTGTCATCTAGGAAGTCAGTGATCACGGTGTCTAGGATCATACGCTTCAGAGCATGGGTTCACTTCCTTCCTTTCTCCATCACTAACTAGCTGAATTACTTGGGCATTTATTTCTCTTCTTCCTCGCCTGTAACATGAGAATACAAATAAACCATACCTACAGGTTTTTCATGAGGATTAAATGTATATTGTTATGCAAAGCACTTAGAACAGTGTTTAGCACATAACAAGTGCTCGATAGATGTTAGTAAACATAATTATCGATTTCTCACTGTTGTGTCTAGAGTAAAGCCTCACATACAGTAAGTGCATAATAAATGGTAACGGCTATTAGTTCCCTTGGCATCTAGAACCTTTGTCCCTGCCCGTAACTACACTGCAGAATAGAAAATTTCAAATTATGAGAAGAACAAAGAATTCAGATTTTGACTAATGAGCCTGCACCTCTAACAGTGGTCAAGTTAACCAGGGCATGGTGGGAGAGCTTATCTACCCAGGAAGAAATGTGTATAACTACTACAGACTCTTAAAAATTCCATAAAGTCATATGAGCAATTAAAACACATTAGGGACCAATTCCATATTAGTTCCCGGAACCAAATAGTGTGACTGTGTCACTGTACTAATATCATCATTTTCATTTAGCTCAAAGTTCTCAGGACATAAACACAATGGCTTTGCATTCTACCATAGCCGGCTTCTATGAACGCGATAGAGACCTAATGACCCAGCCAGCTTAATCAAAGCAAGGAATCTTCCTTCCAGAAGCTTCTGTCACTTAATTGTATGAGCAAAACTTAAAATCATGGCACAGTCCAAACACCAGACAATATCCATCTACTTGTATGAGGACCTCAGATCTGAAGATTTAAAATATACTAAGCCAAGTACTTTGAATTCAGGGGGAAAAAAGTCTCTTCAGAGTTAAGTCACAGGGATGGTAAAAGTTACAAGGCTTTATTAATTAACCTTTCCTGCCCCAGAACCACACTTTACAGATAAAGAGGAATTTTGCTTTCCGCCTTCAGAATCAGTGTTTTTCCTCTAATTTTAAATACTAGTTTCAGGTTCTTGTGGCCTGTGGTAAAATTACAAAATGCCCACATTTTATCATATTTTCTCATCATTATTGTTATTTCCTACATTTGGGCAAATAGTCTAAATATCCTGCCTCGTCAACAGCAAGAGGTGTCTCTGCGCCTGTGTCTAAGAGTGCCACGGCCCTGCTGTTCCCTGCTCTTGGCATCAGCTTTGACAGAACAGGTAAATGTGTGACTTTAAGAAGGTCTTTGGGTCCAGGTTTACAGGTCTGCTTGACATGCGAGTAGCACTTAACAGTTGGAAGATAGAAACACAAGCTCTTGACAGAAATAGCTTTTCTAGCAGGGCATTTTGTGAAAAGAAATGAAACCATTTAATTCCACTGTTAGGCGGCGCTATTTGAGCCCGTGCTTTCTTGTTCCTAGGAAGCAAACCTTCATGGTGAGAGACATTCTTGATGTATTTCTGTCTCAATTTTATCTGAAGATAATTCTTTTGCACTTGTAGAAAATTTCTCTTCTCTTCACTGAAGGAAAAACAGCCCTGCTGTGTTATGCCATTCTTTCTAAACAGAAGGGATGTTACCTATTGCTCTGGATCTCATGAGGACCTGAAACTCCAGTGAGTAAGACAATCAGAAGGATGCAACTGCATAGCAAGTAAATTGAAACATTGTAAGGATGCACCAGGATGAACCAGTTAAGTAAACGATGGCATTCATACAAGAGAATATTATAAAGCTGCTTTTAAAAATGAGGTGGTTCTTGTACTAATATGGAATGTTCTGCAATACAACATATTATTAAGTGAAAAAAATCAAGGCCATAAACAGTGGATAGAGTGCCTCAGTTTGTGTGGTTTTTTTTCCTAAAAATGGAGATCTATATCCCTATACTTCTCTACACATACAAGGTCACTGGAAGAATCCTACAGAAATTTATAACAGGTGTTATCTCTAGGGAGGGAACCAAAGAAATAGCATATTATAGGGAAAGCGAGATGCATTTTTGTACTGTATTCTCCATACATGTTTACTGAGCCATAGTATACTATATATAGGGAGAGATTTACCTTTTCTTACAAAAAAGGATGTTCCTACCAATGACGTTCAATTGTCATCCATATGCTAAAAAATCCCCAAAGCTTTGACCTATGTAAAGATTAACTCAAAATGGATCTAATATCTAACCATAAAATGAAAACAATAAAACTTTTTAGAGGAAAACCACCAAAAACTTGAGGTTAGTTGAGAGTTTACAGAAATGACCCAAATCATGATCTGTTAAAAAATAACCGACAGGACATCAGAATCAAAGGTCTCCTGGTCGTATCACCCTCAGCAATGATAATTGGGAAGGCCTCCACAGACTAAATTTTCTAAAAGTTGATAAATAGAATTTCATTAAAATATAATATTATTTTCATCCAAAGATACTGACAAGAGAATAAAGAAACAGGCTAAAGACTGGAAAAAGATATTTACAAATCACATACTTGACAAATGACTTGTACTTGTACGGAGAATATATCAAGAACCCTCAAAACTTAACTATAAGAAAGCCAACAATGCAATTCTTAAAATGGGAAAAGGACTTGAACAGACGCTTCCTCAAAGATGATATGAGGATGGGAAATAAACACATAAAAAGATATTTAAAACATCATTGACCATTAGGGAAATGCAAGTTAAAACCATGCTAAAATACCATAATAAGCCTTCCCGAATGTCTAAAATATTTTAAAATACTGACAATACCAAATGCTGACAAAGATGTGGAGCACCTGGAATTCTTATACATGGATGAAGGAATACAAAAATGGGGCAGCCACTCTGGAAAACAGTTGGAGATTTTAATATCCCTCTCTAAGTAACTGATAGAACAATTAGAAAAAATTAGCAGTGACATAGAAGATCTGAATGACACTACAAAACCCCTGACCTAATAGACACTTACAGAACACTAAGGCTAATAGTTACAGGACACGCATTCTCTCAGATGTACTTGGAATGTTCGTGATATAGACCATGTGCTAGGCTATAAAGCAATTCTCAATAAATGTTTAAAAAGATGGAAATCCTAGAGAGTATATATCCTGGCCAAACTGAAGTAAATTAGAAATCAGGAAGATGAGTAGAAAAGTTCCAAGCATTGGAAATTAAATAATAAACTTCTAAATAAACTATCAATCAGATTATTTAAGTTCTGACTCACATATCTATAAAACGAAGAGAAGAGTAACCCAAAGTGAGCAGAGGAAGGAATTAACAAAGAACTGAAAAATAAGCCACAAAAAAAGAGAAAACAAACAATGGAGAAAATTTTAAAAGGCAAGAATCAGTTCTTTGAAAAGATAAATCAGTGTTTGAGATTTAAGATGGTGGCATGAGAGGTGAGACAGAGGCTTCTTCCTAAAACCACATATATGAAAATATAACTAATACAACTACTCTTGAAAGAGCAACAGGAAAGAGGACTGCAACAAACTGCATATACCTGGAAACAAGAGCAGCCCTCACGGAAAAGGGTAACGTACTAAAGATGTGATCCTGCGGGATCCAAGCCCTTCCCCCACCCCAGCTCACTGGCAGGAGAAAAAAGAATGGAGCAGGGAGGGAGTGGAGATGTAGGACTGCTGAATACCTAACTCTGGAGATCTGCTCTGGGAGCACAAACCTACATTTCATGGTGCTTGCACGATACTCTCGTAATTAGGGGGTTGGAAAGCTAAGACAGGCAGAACTCCTGGAGAGACTAACATTCCAGCTGCTTGTGGAAAGCAGGGATCCATATCCGGCTGCTCTGGGACAAAATAAAGGCGGGCAGTCTGAGAGACTTCCTAACAAAGAAGCCCTTAGCAAGAGGGCTGCTAAAGGGGCAAGGACTGCACAGAGCTTACTGCTCAGGAGAAAGGACAGGTAGACAAAATTGTCTGGGTACACTCTGCCCAGCAGATGGGGACCTTTCACGATCTTCAGGTGCTCCAGCTCCCTGGCTGCCTACAGAGCTGCAAGAACCCCATCTGTGACAGACAGACTAGTGCGCCTTTCTCCCAGCCAGCCCCACCGGGCTTGCAAACCGGGAAACCCTACCCTGATGTTAGGCCAGCCAGAGGGAAGATCTGTCTACAGCAACTAAAAATGCAAACCTCAGAGGCTTATACCTGTGGGCTCGGCCCACTGGTTCAGGCAGTGGAGACAGTCATAGCAGCCAGAAACCAGGAAACAGCTCTTTCCTCCCCCAAGGCACCAATACCTCTCCAGTACAATCCCAGACATTGCTTCAGGGGCTGAGCAGCTCCAGAGAGTAGAACTTCTGGGCACTAGAGGGTGCCATACACAAATATGAAATGCCAAAGGAACCTGGTCCAGAGTAAAAATATGAATACCACCCCTGAGAAAGATTTAAATGATATGGACCTCATGACTCTCCCTGAAAGGGAGTTCAAAATAAAAATCATTAACATGCTCATGGAGATAGAGAAAGATATTCAAGAACTCAGGAATGAATTACGGTCGGAGATCCAATCATTGAAGAACACAATGGACGGTATTAAAAGCAGATTGGATATGGTGGAGGAAACGATAAATGAAATAGAAACTACAGAAGAGGAATACAAAGAAGCTGAGGCACAGAGAGAAAAAAGGATCTCTGAGAATGAAAGAATATTGAGAGAACTGTGTGACCAGTACAAACGGAACAATATTCACATTATAGGGGTACCAGAAGAAGAAGAGAGAGAAAAAGGGATAGAAAGTGTCTTTGAGGAGGTGATTGCTGAAAACTTCCCCAATCTGGGGAAGGAGATAGTCTCTCAGGCCATGGAGGTACGCAGATCTTCCAACACAAGGGACCCAAGGAAGACAACATCAACACATATAGTAATTAAAATGGCAAAGATCAAGGATAAGGACAGACTATTAAAAGCAGCCAGAGAGAGAAATAAGATCACATACAAAGGAAAACCCATCAGGCTATCATCAGACTTCTCAGCAGAAACCTTACAGGCCAGAAGGGAGTGGCATGATGTATTTAATGCAATGAAGCAGAAGGGCCTTGAACCAAGATTACTTTATCTGGCAAGATTATCATTTAAATTTGAAGGAGGGATTAAACAATTCCCAGATAAACAAAAGCTGAGAGAATTTACCTCCCACAAACTGTCTCTACACTGTATTTTGGAGGGAATCCTATAGACGGAAGTGTTCCTAAGGTTTTATAGCTGTCACCAGAAGTAAAAAAACCACAGCAAAGAAAATAGAACAGCTAATTACTAAGAAAATGCAAAGTTAAATTAACTATCCCCAAAGTCAATCAAGGGATAGACAAACAGTACAGAATATGATACCTAATATATAAAGAATTGATGAGGAAGAAAAAGGAGGAGCGAAAAACAAACAAACAAACAAACAAAGAACCTTTAGATTGTGTTTGTAATAGTATATTCAGTGAGTTGTTAGACTCTTAGGTAGTAGGGAAGTTAACCTTGAACCTTTGGTAACCACAAATCTGAAGCCTGCAATGCCAACAAGTACATACCTATCCCTAATCACCCTAAATGTAAATGGACTGAATGCACCAATCAAAAGACATAGAGTCACTGAATGAATAAAAAAACAAGACCCATCTATATGCTGCCTACAGGAGACTCACTTTAAACCCAAAGACATACACAGACTAAAAGTGAAGGGATGGAAAAAGACATTTCATACAACTAATAGGGAGAAAAAAGCAGGAGTTGCACTACTTGTATCAGACAAAATAGACTTCAAAACAAAGAAAGTCACAAGAGACAAAGAAGGACATTACATAATGATAAAAGGCTCAATCCAACAAGAAGATATAACCATTATATCTATGCACCCAACACAGGAGCACTTACATATGTGAAACAAATACTAACAAAATTAAAGGGGGAAATAGAACGCAATGCATTCATTCTAGGAGACTTCAACACACCACTCACTCTGAAGGACAGATCAACCAGACAGAAAATAAGTAAGGAGAGAGAGGCACTGAACAACACATTAGAACAGATGAACCTAGCAGACATCTACAGAATTCTACACACAAAAGCAGCAGAATACACATTCTTCTCAACTGCACATGGAACATTTTCAAGAATAGATCATATACTAGGCCACAAATAGAGCCTCACTAAATTCAGAAAGATTGAAATTGTACCAACCAGCTTCTCAGACCACAAGGGAATGACACTAGAAATGAATTACGCAAAGAAAACGAAAAATCCCACAAACACGTGGAGGCTTAATAACATGCTCCTAAATAATCAATGGATCAATGACCAAATAAAAACAGATCAAGCAATATATGGAGACAAATGACAACAATAATTCAACACCACAAAATCTGTGGGACACAGCGAAGGCTGTGCTAAGAGGAAAGTATATTGCAATACAGGCCTACCTCAGGAAAGAAGAACATTCCCATATGAGCAGACTAAACTCACAATTAACTAAACTAGAAAAAGAAGAACAAATGAGACCCAAAGTCAGTAGAAGGAGGGACATAATAAAGATTAGAGCAGAAATAAATAACATTGAGAAGAATAAAACAATAGAAAGGATCGACAAAAGCAAGAGCTGGTTCTTCTAGAAAATAAACAAAATAGATAAACTGCAAGCCAGACTTACCAAGAAAAAAAGAGAATCTACTCACATAAACAGAATCAGAAATGAAAAAGGAAAAATCACTACGGACAGCAGAGAAATACAAAGAACTATTAGAGAATACTATGAAAAATTATATGCTAACAAACTGGATAACCTAGAAGAAATGGACAACTTTCTAGAAAAATACAACCTTCCAAGGCTGACCCAGAAAGAAACAGAAAATCTCAACAGACCAATTACCAACAGTGAAATTGAACTGGTAATCAAAAACCTACCTAAGAACAAAACTCCTGGACCAGATGGCTTCACCACTGAATTTTATCAAACATTTAGTGAAGATCTAATACCCACACTCCTTAAAGTTTTCCAAGGAGTAGAAGAGGGAGTACTTCCAAAATCATTCTATGAGGTCAGCATGACTCTAATACCAAAACCAGGCAAAGACACCACAAAAAAAAACTACAGACCAATATCCCTGATGAACATAGATGCAAAAATACTCAACAAAATATTAGCAAACCGAATTCAAAAGTACATCATAAGGATCATCCATCATGATCAAGTAGGATTTATTCCACGGATGCAAGGATGGTTCAACATTCGAAAATCCATCAACATCATCCACCACATCAACAAAAAGAAAGACAAAAACCACATCATCATCTCCATAGATGCTGAAAAAGCATTTGACAAAATTCAACACCCATTCACGATAAAAACTCTCAACAAAATGGGTATAGAGGGCAAGTACCTCAACATAATAAAGGCTATATATGACAAACCTACAGCCAACATTATACTTAACAGCGAGAAGCTGAAAGCTTTTCCTTTAAGATTGGGAAGAGGACAAGGATGCCCACTCTCCCCACTTCTATTCAACATAGTACTGGAAGTCCTAGCCATGGCAATCAGACAACACAAAGAAATAAAAGGCATCCAGATTGGCAGGGAAGAAGTTAAACTGTCCCTGTTTGCAGAAGACATGATATTGTACATAAAAAACCCTGAAGAATCTACTCCAAAACTACTAGATCTAATATCTGAATTCAGCAAAGTTGCGGGATACAAAATTAATGTGCAGAAATCTATGGCATTGCTACACACTAACAATGACCTAGCAGAAAGAGAAATCACAAAAATAATTCCATTTAAAGTTGCATCAAAAAGAATAAAATACCTAGGAGCAAACTTAACCAAGGAAGAGAAAGACTTATACTCTGAAAACTACAAGACACTCACGAGAGAAATTAAAGAAGATACCAATAAATGGAAACACATCCTGTGCTCATGGATAGGAAGGATTAATATTGTCAAAATGGTCATCCTGCCTAAAGCAATCTACAGATTCAATGCAATTCCTATCAAAATACCAACAGCATTTTTCAATAAACTAGAGAAAATCATTCTAAAATTCATATGGAACCACAAAAGACCCCGAATAGCCAAAGCAATCCTGAGAAGGAAGAATAAAGCTGGGGGGATTATGCTCCCCAACTTCAAGCTTTACTACAAAGCCACAGTACTCAAGACAATTTGGTACTGGCACAAGAACAGACCCATAAACCAATGGAACAGACTAGAGAGCCCTGATATAAACCCAACCATATAAGGTCAATTAATATATGATAAAGGAGCCATGGACATACAAGGGGAAATGACAACCTCTTCAACAGCTGGTGTTGGCAAAACTGGACAGCTACATGCAAGAAAATGAAACTGGATTATTGTTTAACCCCATACACAAGAGTAAACTCAAAATGGATCAAGGACCTGAATGTATGTAAGTCATGAAACCATAAAACTCTTAGAAGACAACATAGGCAAAAATCTCCTGAATATAAGCATGAACGACTTCTTCCTGAATGCATCTCCTCGAGCAAGGGAAACAAAAGCAAAAATGAACTCATGGGACTACATCAAACTAAAAAGTTTCTGTACAGAGAAGGGCACCATCAACAGAACAAAAAGTCATCCAACAGTATGGGAGAATATATTTGTAAATGACGTATCCGACAAGGGGTTAACATCCAAAATATATAAAGAACTTACATGCCTCAACATCCAAGAAACCAATAACCCAATTAAAAAATGGGCAGAGGAGGTTCCTCAAAAAACTAAAAATAGAAATACCATTTTACCCAGGAATCCCACTCCTTGGAATTTACCCAGAGAATACAACTTCTCAGATTCAAAAAGACATATGCACCCCTATGTTTATCGCAGCACTTTTTGCAGTAGCCAAGATATGGAAGCAACCTAAGTGTCCATCAGTAGATGAATGGATAAAGAAGGTGTGGTACATATACATAATGGGCTACTATTCAGCCATAAGAAAGAAACAAATCCTGCCATTTGCAACAAGATGGATGGAGCTGGAGGATATTATGTTCAGTGAAAAAGCCAGGCGGAGAAAGACAAGTGCCAAATGATTTCCCTTATTTGTAGAGTATAACAACAAAGCAAAACTGAAGGAACAAAACAGCAGCAGACTCGGAGACTCCAAGAAGGAACTAGTGGTTACCAAAGGGGAGGGGTGTGGGAGGACAGGTGGGGAGGGAGGGAAAAGGGGATTGAGGGGTATTATGTTTAGTACACATGGTGGGGGGATCAAGGGGAAAACAGTGTAGCACAGAGAAGGCAAATAGTGAATCTGTGGCATCTTACTACACTGATGGACAGTGACTGCATTGGGGTATGAATGGGGACTTGATAATATGGGTAAATGTAGTGACGACATTGTTTTTTCATGTGAAACCTTCATAAGAGTGTATATCAATAATACCTTAATTTAAAAAAGTAATAAAAAAGAAAAGATAAATCATGTTCAGAAATCTCTAGTAAGCCTGTTGAAAGAAAGAGACAGCCAGTCATGAGTAAGCAGAATAAGACAGGGTGGTATTACTACATCAAAAAAACCACAAACGTTATGAAGAATTTATGTCAATAAATTTAACAGCTTGGAAGAAATGGACGTGTTCCTTGAAAACACAACTTACTAAAGCTGAAGTTACATGAAATATAAAATGTGACTAGCTCTTTATCTCATCAAGAAAATGAAATTTTTTTCTTAAAAATCTCACCAAAAAGGAAATGCTAGCACAGACGTTTTCACTGAATTCTACCAAACATTATGCAGGAAACAATACCAATTTTGCATAAACTCTTTCAGAAAAAAACAGAAATAAGTACACTTGCCAATTCATTTATTAAAATAAGCAGGCCCTTGATTCCAAAACCTAACAAGGACATACCTCACAAGTAGAGTCAAATATTCTTAACGAAATATTAGCAAATCCAAAAAACCTCCACATATCATGTATTTCTATAAAACATAGTATGTGATATGATTATATATAATTACAAATATAAATATAGAATATATAGGTATATATCATTTAGTTAATATATATGTAATGTAATTATGTGATACTGTTATAGTTTTATAATATTGTAATTATATATTATATAATAATTATAAATATAATTATTTAATAAAATAAGATTATAAATTATATCACAAATATAATCATTATATGTCATACTATGGTGGTTTGTTCATAAAATGGAATACTATTTGGCAATAAAAGGAACATATATATACAGACATACAGCAATGTGCATGAATTTTGCTTATATTACATTGACAAAAAGAAGCTAGACACAAAAAAGTACATACATGAGTTTATTTTTATGAAGTTGTAAAAGAAGCAAAAGTAATTTAAGGTGGGAAATAAATCAGTACATGGTTGTCTCTGGGGGCAGGGGAGGGACTGACAGGAAAGGGATTAAGGGACCGTCAGGAAGGAAATATTCTACATCATGATAGGGATGTGGGTATGATTGCGATCCCTTGGTCAATTACACAGTTAAGATTTATGTGCTGCAACGTTTGTCAGTTTTACCTAAAAAAAAAATAGTATAAAAATAAGTAAGTGCCGAGGAGAGTAAGTGGAAATACTAATGAAAAAATTATGGATGGATGTTCACCACTGTCCCTGCTGGTAGAACCCTGGGGAAGGAGTGTCCAGTGGACAGTGGCACACACCTGGTCCCTTGCTTGCTCCCTTCAGTCTCCTCAGAATATTCCCCCTCTGGACACCCCCAGTGCCTGTCAATATCCATAAAATCATTCCTACCAGCCCCCCAAGACCCCTTCCATGGCCCCACAGTTGAAGCCTGCCATATCCAACCCGGTCTGCCCCTGAGATTTCCCCACTGCTCACCCATGTACATGGCCTGTAGCTTCTATAACACTCACCTGGCAGTTAGCTCATAACTGCCCAATAAAGTTAACTTTCTTTCATTAAACTTAATAGTTCAAAAAATGGACACAGACTTTAAAAATCATCAGAAGTTCCACATTCTGGGTAGAACATTGCTGTTTTGTTTTGGCAAACGCATTGGTGAGCTTAGGCATAGATAGCTCCCTTCAACCCATTCTGGTGAGGGAAGGTCACAATACAGAAATTCACCAGTAACAGGATATCCTGTCTTCTCCTAGATTAGCTCTAATACTGGAGTAGGAACGCACATCCCACTGCTGCAAAGTGGACAGGCTGGTCTGTTTCACCCTCATGGCACAGGTCATGAGGGACAGAAGAGCAGGAAAGAGGGAAGAAGATGCATCTCTGAATTCTGTTCCTTCTTGCTATTCCATTTCAGAGTTTCTCCCTTCTTCTTTTCTGTGATAGCTAAGCTTTGCTTAAAACAGTTTATAGTGTCCATTTCTTTTCTGATCATGTGAAATGTTCCACATTGGACCATAAAATATTGATCACTCTCACTTCTGACACAGACTTTCCAAACACACTTGGAGAGCACCCTTAGCTCATAGACTGTCTTCAGCCCACACTCAGCTTCTGGAAACAACCAAAATAGTACAAAGAGAAAAAAGAAATATTTTTATTGTGCTCCCTTCGTGTGTCAAAAATCAGATCTAAACATTTACAGGAAATATGAACTACATCACCAGTTTCATTTTTTAAAACTTCCTGGAACATTATGAGTGTGGGCTGTCCTCACTGTGCAGGGCACCATGTAACTGAAATTCATGCACATCTGGAACATGCAAAATCAAGGACCGTCTGTACCCTAACTTAGTAATTTATGACTCCTTAAACTTGGGAGCAAGGAACTGTCTGACTAAAGATACTGAGTAAACCTACTTTGCTCACCCCTTTCAAAGCCACCCCAAACCACATAAAAATGGAGGGAAGACATCACTTTCAAAGGGACAGGGAAGGAGCCATGGCCCCAAAGTACAAAGGGCTGCATCTATGCAAAATGCTGTGAAATATGGTCATAAAGAGGGAAAGCTGATTAAGGCTAAAGACTTTAAGACTGTTGTCAAAGAGAGGTGTAAAAGGGGGAAAAACAGATGAGACATATCTTCAGATGTTAAGCTATTCACAAATGTCTGTAAAAGTTAGTGTCAAAGTCCTGAAAGGCTACTCTAGTCATCGGCCTTTGATTAGATTAGTCAAAATGGTAGGCCATGTGAGAAGCAACTGATCAATGGTCAGAAGAGGTCACTAAAGGACAAACTGTGAGGAGACACCCCTTTCATCTCTGGGGAGAAAGCATCTGAACTGAGGGGGATTGCCAGAGAAAATGAGGAAGGGGAGGCAGGCGTGACCTGATCATGAAACAGAGGCTATGACTTTATGAAAGCGCCACTGTTTAGTCACTGAAAATTTAGAGTTTCTTTCTTTCCTCTCCTTCATAGCACAAGTGCAATGGACTGAATGTTTATGTCTCCATAAAATTCACATGTTGAAATCAAATCCCCAAGATACTCTATTAGCAGGTGGGAGGTGTGTAGGACATGAGGACAGAGCCCTCATGAATGGGATTAATGTTCTTATAAAGAAGGCGTCCAAGCCCCTTCCACCACATGAGCATGCAGGAAGAACATCAGTGATATGGTACCACCTATGAGCCAGAAATTGGGCTCTCAGCAGACACTGAATCTGGCCCATCATGATCGTGACCTTCCAGTCTCCAGAACTGTGAGAAATAGATGTTTGTTGTTTATAAGCCACTTAGTTTCTGGCATTTCTGTAATAGCAACCCAAACAGACTAGGACAACAGGCAACCTGATTCTCTGAAAAAAGAAATCAAATAAGAGACACGAAGATGGTGGACTTCTGGGAAGATGACGGCATGAGCAGGGCGGCGGAAATCTCCTCCCAAAACCATATGTATTTATGAAAATACAACAAATACAACTATTCCTAAAAAAGAGACCAGAAGATACAGGACAGTACACAGCCTGCAGCTACATCTGAGAGGACTCGGCACCCCAAAAGGCGGATAAGATATGGAGACACGACCCGGCGGGACCCGAGCACTCCCCCAACCGCAGCACACTGGCGGGAGGAGAGGATTCAGAGCCAGGAGGAAGTGGAAATACACCCCGCAAAACAACCAGCCCTGGGGATCTGCGCCGGGGGGGGCTGACACACATCGCATGGTGTATCAGAGATTGGAGAGACAGAGGGTGCAACATCTGAGCTTGGGAATGCACCTGGGTCCTCGCAGCCGGCTCCCAGGACAAAAGAAAAGCGCGTGCTCTTTTTTTAGCAGTCTTAGAGACAAAGGCCCAGCATTGTCCCAGCACACTCAGCCCAGCAGGCTGGGAATCCTGGGGAATTTCGGACCCCTTGGCTGGCAACAGGGAAAGAGTAGCCGCACTCAGACTTTCCACAGAGATCAACAGCCTCCCATTCGTTCCCGCCCCAGCCAGAGCTACAGAGGGCCCTGTGGAGAGGCGCGGCTGCGGCTGGGGAATAGTGGAGCAACAGCGCCACCTACAGCATCCTCACAGAATCTCCTCCCAGTGTGTTTTTTTTCTTTCTGTTTTCTTTTCTTATCTTTTCTTTTCCTTTTTCTTTTTTCTCTTTTCTTTCTTTTCTTTCTTTTTTTTCCTTTTTTCCTTTTTTTTCCTTTTTTTTTTTAACGTCTTCAAGAGCCCAGCTGACATACATGGCACCTTCCAATGACTTCTATTGCAATAAAAGACAACAGAGGAATATGGTAAAAACAAAACTCACACAGACCCAGACAACACCAGAAAGGGAACCTGAAGGGATGGAAATAGAGAACCTTCCTGAAAAAGAATTCAGAACAAAAGCCATGACCATGCTGATGGATCTACAGAGAAATATGCAAGAGCTGAGGGAGGAAGTGAGGGAAGTGAGGAAAGACAATGCAGAAATCAGACAAGCGATTGACGGGCTTAGCAGCAGACTGGATGAGATGCAAGAGACGGTTAATGGAATAGAAATCAGAGAACAGGAATACAGAGAAGCGGAGGCAGAGAGAGATAAAAGGATCTCTAGGAATGAAAGAATATTAAGACAACTGTGTGACCAATCCAAACGGAACAATATTCACATTATACGAGTACCAGTGGAAGAAGAGAGAGAAAAAGGGATAGAAAGTGTCTTTGAAGAAATAATTGCTGAAAGCTTTCCCACACTGGGGAAGGAAATAGTCTCGCAGTCCACAGAAGCCCACAGATCTCTCAACACAAGGGACGGAAGGAAGACAACAACAAGACACATAATAATTAAGATGGCAAAGATCAAAGATAAAGACAGAGTATTAAAGGCAGATAGAGAGAGAAAAAAGATCACCTACAAAGGAATACCCATCACACTTCTCAACAGAAACCTTACAGGCCAGAAGAGAATGGCATGATATATTTAACGTAATGAAACAGAAGGGCCCCGAACCAAGAATATTGTTTCCAGCACGATTATTATTTAAATATGACAGAGGGATTAAACAATTTCCAGACAAGCAAAAGATGAGAGAGTTTGCCTCTCATAAACCACCTCTACAGCATATCTTAAATGGACTGCTCTAAAGGGAAGCATTCCTAAGGCTAATAAGATGTCACCAGAGAAAATAAAATCATAGCAAAGAAAGCAGACCATCCAAATACTAACTAAAGGCAAAGAATAAAACACCTAGTATAGAAAGAATGGAGGAGGAAGAATAAGAAGGGAGAGAAATAAAGAAACACCACACTGTGTTTACAATAACTTAAGAAAGATACGTTAGATTGTTAGATAGTAAAGAAGCAACCCTTGAACCTTCGGTAACCATGAATCTAAAGCCAGCAGTGGCAATAAGTACAAATCTATCAATAATCACCCTAAATGTAAATGGACTGAATGCACCAATCAAAAGACACAGAGTAACAGAATGGATAAAAAAGCAAGACACATCTATATGCTGCTTACAAGAGACTCACCTCAAACGCAAAGATATCCCCAGACTAAAAGAAAAGGGATGGAAAAAAGATATTTCATGCAAACAACAAGGAGAAAAAAGCAGGTGTTGCAGTACTTGGGTCAGACAAAATAGACTTCAAAACGAAGAAACTAGCAAGAGATAAAGAAGGACATTACATAATGATAAAGGGGTCAGTCCAACAAGAGGATACAACCATTTTAAATATATATGCACCCAACACAGGAGCGCCAACATATGTGAAACAAATACTAACAGAATTAAAGGAGGAAATGGAAAGCAATGCATTCATTTTAGGAGACTTCAACACACCACTCACTCCAAGGGACAGATCAACCAGACAGAAAATAAGTAAAGACACAGAGGCACTGAACAACACACTAGAACAGATGGACCTAACAGACATCTACAGAACTCTACACCCAAAAGCAACAGGATACACATTCTTCTCAAGTGCACATGGAACATTCAAGTGGACATGGAATACTTTCCACAATAGACAACATACTAGGCCCGAAAAAGAACCTCAATAAATTCAAAAATATTGAAAATCTACCAACCAACTTCTGAGATCACAAATGTATAAAACTAGAAATAAATTTTAGAAAGAAATCAAAAAGGCTCACAAATACATGGAGACTTAACAACATTCTCCTAATTAATCAATGGATTAATGACGATATCAAAACAGAAATCAAAGAATATATGGAGACTAATGACAACAACACAAAGCCACAACTTCTGTGGGACACAGCAAAGGCAGTCCAAAGAGGAAAGTATATTGCAATCCAGGCCTATTTAAAGAAGGAAGAACATTCCCAAATGAATAGGCTAAAGACACAATTACTGAAATTGGAAAAAGAAGAACAAATAAGGCCCAAAGTCACCAGAAGGAGGGACATAATAAAGATCAGAGAAGAAAAAATAAAACTGTAAAAAATAAAACAATAGAAAAAAATCAATGAAACCAAGAGCTGGTTCTTTGAAAAAATAAACAAAATAGATAAACCCCTAGCCAGACTCATTAAGAGAAAAAGAGAATCTACACACATAAACAGAATCAGAAATGAGAAAAGAAAAATAACGACGGACCCCACAGAAATACAAAGATTTATAAGAGAATATTATGAGAATCTATATGCTAACAAGCTGGAAAACATAGAAGAAATGGACAACTTCTTAGAAAAATATAACCTTCCAAGACTGACCAAGCAAGAAACAGAAAAACTAAACAGACCAATCACCAGCAATGAAATTGAATCGGTAATCAAAAAACTATCCAAGAACAAAAGCCCTGACCAGATGGATTCACCTCTGAATTCTACCAGACATATAGAGAAGAAATAACACCCATTCTCCTTAAAGTTTTTCAAAAAATAGAACAGGAGGGAATACTTTCAAACTCATTCTATGAAGCCAGCATCAGTCTAACACCAAGACCAGGCAAAGACCTCACCAAAAAAGAAAATTACAGACCATATCCCTGATAAACGTAGATGCAAAAATACTCAACAAAATATTAGCAAACCGAATTCAAAAATACATCAAGAGGATCATACACCATGATCAAGTGGGATTCATCCCAGGGATGCAAGGATGGTACAACAGTCAAAAATCCATCAACATAATCCACCACATCAACAAAAAGAAGAACAAAAACCACATGATCATCTCCATAGATGCTGAAGAAGCATTTGACAAAATTCAGCATCCATTCATGATTAAAACTCTCAACAAAATGGGTATAGATGACAAGTACCTCAACATCATAAAGGCCATATATCACAAACCCACAGCTAACATCATACTTAACAGCGAGAAGCTGAAAGCTTTTCATCTAAGATCGGGAACAAGACAGGGATGCCCACTCTCTCCACTGTTATTCAACATAGTACTGGAGGTCCTAGCCACGGCAGTCAGACAAAACAAAGAAATACTAGGCATCCAGATTGGTAAAGAAGAAGTCAAACTGTCACTATTTGCAGACGACATGATACTGTACATAAAAAACCCTAAAGACTCCACTCCAAAACTACTAGAACTAATATCTGAATTCAGCAAAGTTGCAGGATACAAAATTTACACACAGAAATCTGTTGCTTTCCTATACACTAACGATGAACTAATAGAAAGAGAAATCAGAAAAACAATTCCATTCACAACTGCATCAAAAAGAATAAAATACCTAGGAATAAACCTAACGAAAGAAGTGAAAGACCTATAGCCTGAAAACTACAAGACACTCCTAAGAGAAATTAAAGAGGACATTAACAAATGGAAATACATCCCATGCTCTTGGCTAGGAAGAATAAATATTGTCACAATGGCTATACTACCTAAAGCAATGTACGGATTCAATGCAATCCCTATCAAACTACCAACAGCTTTCTTCAATGAACTGGAACAAATAATTCTAAAATTCATATGGAACCACAAAAGACCCCAAATAGCCAAAGCAATCCTGAGAAGGAGGAATAAAACAGGGGGAATTACACTCCCAGACTTCAAGCTCTACTACAAAGCTTCAGTAATCAAGACAATTTGGTATTGGCACAAGAACAGACCCACAGACCAGTGGAACAGAATAGAAAATCCAAACATTAACCCAAACATATACAGTCAATTAATATTTGATAAAGGAGCCTTGGATATACAGTGGGGAGATGACAGCCTCTTCAGCAGCTGGTGTTGGAAAAACTGGACAGCTACATGTAAGAGAATGAAACTGGACTACTGTCTAGCCCCATACACAAAGGTAAACTCAAGGTGGATTAAAGACCTGAATGTAAGTCATGAAACCATAAAACTCTTAGAAAAAAACATAGGCAAAAATCTCTTGGACATAAACATGAGCAACTTCTTTATGAACATATCTCCCAGGGCAAGGGAAACAAAAGCAAAAATGAACAAGTGGGACTATATCAAGCTGAAAAGCTTCTGTACCGCAAACGACACCATCAGTAGAACAAAAAGACATCCTACAGTATGGGAGAATATATTCATAAATGACGTATCCGATAAGGGGTTGACATCCAAGATATCTAAAGAACTCACGCACCTTAACAAACAAAAAGCAAATAATCCAATTAAGAAGTGGGCAGAGGACATTAATAGACACTTCTCCAAAGAAGAAATTCAGATGGCCAACAGGCACATGAAAAGATGCTCCACATCGCTAATCATCAGAGAAATGCAGATTAAAACCACAATGCGATATCACCTCACACCAGTGAGGATGGCCAACATCCAAAACACAAACAACAAATGTTGGCGAGGATGGGGAGAAAAGGGAACCCTCCTACACTGCTGGTGGGAATGCAAATTAGTTCAACCATTGTGGAAAGCAGTATGGAGGTTCCTCAAAAAACTCAAAATAGAAATACCATTTGACCCAGGAATTCCACTCCTAGGAATTTACCCTAAGACTACAGCAGCCCAGTTTGAAAAAGACATATGCACCCCTATGTTGATCGCAGCACTATTTACAATAGCCAAGAAATGGAAGCACCCTAAGTGTCCATCAGTAGATGAATGGATAAAGAAGATGTGATACATATACACAATGGAATATTATTCAGCCATAAGAAGAAAACAAATCCTACCATTTGCAACAACATGGATGGAGCTAGAGGGTATTATGCTCAGTGAAATCAGCCAAGCCAAAAAAGACAAGTATCAAATGATTTCACTCATATGTGGAGTATACGAACAAAGAAAAAAACTGAAGGAACAAAACAGCAGCAGACTCACAGAACCCAAGAAAGGACTAATAGTTACCAAAGCGAAAGGGACTGGGGAGGATGGGTGGGAAGGGAGGGTCAAGGGGGAAAAAGGGGCATTACGATTAGCAGATGTAATGTTGGGGGGGCACGGGGAGGGTTGTACAACTCAGAGAAGAGAAGTAGTGATTCTATAGCATCTCACTACACTGATGGACAGTGACTGTAATGGGGTTGGTGGTGGGGACCTGATGAAGGGGGTAGTTTAATAACCATGATATTGCACATGTAATTGTAGATCAGTGATACCAAAATAAACTAAAAAAAAAAAGAATGTAGGCACTGGAACACAACCAAAATCAGACCAAAATTGGAGATAATTCAACTCTTGAAAGAAAAGAGTCATGCTATGTATTAATCCCTGTTCCTATGAAAACACTCTTTTCTGTGTGATGAGAGGTATATCTCAAGGGAACTCACAGTCCTGTTGGCAGAAAGAATTAGAGGAGAAATTTGGGGCTGCCGGGGTAACTAAACATTAAAGAGGAAATCCAAAAAAGAAGGGAGTCCCGGTGTCTGTGACTACTTTTCCCTACAAATCATTGACTGACCTTGAACTACATATGTACCTAACAAAACTGTGGGTAACAGAGTGGGGCACAACAGGAAGCCTCCAAAAGCAGACCTGAGATTTCAGCAGCTTCCATTCCCACAGGGAAACAGAGTTTGGAATTTGGATTACCAAGGTAGAGGGGCTTGGGAGTCACCAGGTTTCCACTGAAACCCCAGAAAGGCCACCCCTTGAGAGTAAAGTCCGAATTCCAGGCCTAAGAGATTTGCCCTAAGAATAAAGGCAAAACTGAAATGATTTGACCTAACACAATCAAGCCTGTACAAGTTCAAAGTGATCTGCCAGAAATCTAACTGCTTGCTGTAACAAAAGCCAGTACTCTTCAGAGAAAGAGAGTAGAATCCAGACTCTCCATAACATATAAATCACAGTGACCGATATTAATAAAAATTTAGTAGACATGTGAAGAAACAAGAAATGTGAATCATGATCATAGGAAAATAAGTCAGTAGAAACAGTACAAAAACTGAGATGTTGGAATTAGCAGAAAAATATTTCAAAATATCTATGATGACTATGTTGAATATATATATATATATATATATAAAACATATGTGTTAGATATTTTTAAATATAAATATATATGATTTCTCAACCTTGGCACTATTGTCATTTTGGGCTGGATAATCCTTTACTGTCGTGTGGATATGTCACAGAAAGTTTAGCAGCATCTTTTGTCTCTACATACTAGACACTACCCCTCAGTTGTGATTACCAAAATTGTCTGCAGACATTACTAAATGTTCCTTAGATGGGAAAACTGTCCCTGCAGAGTACCACTAGTATATAGGAACAGGTGAATATAATGGATGAAGAGATAGGGAATATCAGGAATGATATAAAGTCTGTTTTTAAAAAAAAGGAAATTCTAAAACTGAAAAATAAAATATAACATCTTCAATTTAAATTTTTTTGATTGTTTTATCAGTAAAAATTTTTGGATGGACAAGTAGATTGGCCTCATGACCAAAAAAAAGTATCAGTATATTTAAATAAAGTCAACAAAATCATCTAACTTAAGCACAAAGAGAGAACAAAATTGCAAAAAAATAACCCGAGTTTAGTGATCTGTGTGTTAGTACCATGTTGTCTAACATATGTGTAATTGGAGACCCTAAAGAAGAGGAAGCAGAGAAGGGGGTGAGGGAAAAAAGTATTTGAAAAAATATTAAATGAAATTTTTCCAGACTGGATGAAAAATAGCAATTTGCCAATCCAGGAAATTCAGTGAATCCTAAACAGGATAAATACAAAGAAAACTATGTTTGAGCAAAATCACAATCAAACTGCTGAAAACCATAAGCAAATTTTTAGAAATCTTAAGAGAAGGCAAATAAAAAAGACATATTATATGCAAGAGAATAATGATCAGAATAACAGCTGAGTTCTTGTCACAGATAATGGAAGCCAGAGCACATTGGAATGATAACTTTTAAGTGCTGAGAGGAAAAAAATTTCTCACAAACTAGAATTTTATGTCCCATGGAAATATTCTTCTAAAATGAAGATGAAGTGAAGACTTTTTCATATAAGTAAAAAATTGGGAAAACTTGTCAATAGCATACCAACAAGAAATACTAAGAGCAGTTGCTTCACATTGAAGGGAAATGAAACAGTATAGAAATTCAGATCTTTAAGCAGGAACACAGGCTAATGGAGGTGGTAATTACATGAATAAATTTAAAAGATACTTTTTTGTATTTTTCTTAAATTATTTAAGAGTTAATTTGCTGTTTATAACAAAAATTAAAACATTGTATTTTGGGATTTATAACATACGTAGAAATAAAATAAACAACCACATTATCATGATGTAAAAAAGATAAATGGAATTATGCTGTTTTGAGTTTCTTCCATTATATCTGAAGTGGTACAATAAATTAAGATTGCATATGGCATTCCCTAGATCACACACACACAAAAATGCACACTTCTAGATAGAGGTATAGCTAAAAAGCCAATAGAGGAGATAGAATGGAATATTAACAAAGACTCTCTTAACACTAAAAGAAAGAAAAGATGGAAAAGGGAACCAAAGTATAGAGAACAGAGCCAGCAACTAGAAAATAGACATTGTAGATTTAATCTCAACTATGTCAATTAGTACTTTAAACATAAATGAATTAAGAACTCTAAAGGGCAGGGATTGCCGGTGTGGATTTGAAAGCCAGGCTTAACAAGATGCTGTTTACAAGAGACCAACTTTAAATATAAAACACATAGAGGGAAAGTAAAATGATGGGGAAAAACTTCCATGCATACCTTAAGCTTAAGAAATATATGGTTATTGCTCCATTAATGTGAAGCAAAGTAGACTTCAAAATAAGAAAGACAACCAGAGACAAAGAGGGCCATTTCAAAATGATAAAGGAGTCAATTCATCAGGAAGACTTAACAACCCTGAAACATGTATGCACTTAAAGATGAAGTTTAAAACATATGAAGCAAAAATTGACAGATTTAAATGGAGAAAAGACAAATCTACTCTTACATTTTCCTTTTTCAGCCCATTGCTTTAACTCACACCCTATAAGAAGCAACAGGAAATGTACTGAAATCTTGGTTTGTGCAAAGGGCCTTACGTGCATCATCTCCTCTTCTGTGCTGGAGTGTTTGTTGGGCCGTAATCCTGTGCCACTCTAACAGTCTAATATTACCCCATTCAGTCCATTTGCTTGCATATTTATTGGCTAAATACTATGCGTTGGACATTATCATGTATTTGTGTATTTCTTTTTTACCAGCACAGGAGTCAAGATTCCTGAAAATGAGGACCATTTGCCTCCAAATCATTCATCTTTTTAACCACTGTAGAGTTTAACGCCCCATCTGGCCTATATTAGACACTCTAGGGTGTTTGATTCTCGATTATCACTGCCTCCAACTAGCCTCCCAGGAATAATCTAATTGTAGCCCAATTTTAGGATGGGACCCTCAGTAGCTTTTGGATTATAAATTATCATTCATTCCACTGGGCATGACCACAGCGATGAGCACTGTAGAGTGGGGTAGGTGACGGGACCACTTTGGGGGCGGGGGGAACTTGAGTAAACCAGTCTGAGGGGGGTCAGTGGGGAGAAGAGACACAGGTGGGTAGGAAGCTTTCCTGAGTGGCCTTTCACCAGCCCTTGACCCATGCACAGCTCTTAGGGGCCCCAAAGCAATAAATAGTGCCCAAAAGCTGTGCCTAGACCCCATGGGAGACTCACGCAGATTAAACCCCTGAAGCCACCCCACTCACAGAACAGCAGCTGCAGGGAGAAATGGAGAAGGACATTCGCGGAATCAAGGCAAAGTTGAAAATCACTTTATCAATCAGAGAAACGAATTACGAAACAAACATTAAGAGGATTGCCCTGCAAAGGTCCCCCAAATATATTATTGATTGAAGAAAAACAAAGTAGAAGTCTGTTTTAGAACATAATCATCCTTGAATAAAAAAGAAAGATATACATGTATAAAGTTAAAATACATATTTTTTGGAATATCTAAAATGCAACATTTTTTAAATATTCTGGAATATATTAAGTGATAATACATATGTGTGTGTGTGTGTGTGTGTGTATATATATATATATACATATACGCACATATATGTAAGATATTCCAGAAGGACATAGAGCAAAGTATATCTTTAACAAAATTGTTGCTTCAGGGATGTGGGTCTAGGATCAGGGTAGGATAGAGACTTCTCCCCACAAACTCTTTTTTATTGTTTAATTTTTTTTAACTGAATTTATGTTCTATTTTCATAATTTTTAAAAGTGGAATTTTGTCATCAAGAGCTTAGCTGGAAATGCTTACAGAGAATTCTAGAACAAACCCATTGATTTAAGGTAAAGAATAAGGCAGCTGGAACTCAGGGATTCAAGTAATCTGTCCCAGGTCCCAGTTACAGCACAGCTGGGACCAGAACCCACATCTTCTTGTCCCACTGCACAGCATTTCAACCTTTACTTATCCGCATGACCTGCATGTACTACTCTGAAGGTCAACATTCAATAAGTGTATACAATGCTCACAGGGATTTCTTTAAAAAAAATCTTGGTGGGAAGGTAAAATGGTAATAGACAGTCTGGTAGGATAAACAAGCAGCTACAGTATGATCCAGCAACTCCACTCCTAGGCATATACCACAGAGAAACAAAAACACGTGCCCACACAAAAAATTGTGCATGAATGTTCATAACAGCTTTACAACAGTCAAAAAGTGGAAGCAGTGCAAAAATTCATCAGCTAATAAATGGATAAATAAAGGTGGTATATCCATACAGTAGAATAGATTTGGCCATATTACTAATACAGGCTACAACATGGATGAACCTTGAAAACATGTTGAGTGAAAGAAGCCAGATGCAAAAGGCCACATATTGTGTGATTCCATTTATGTGAACTGTCCAGACAGGCAAATCCATAGAGACACTGAGTGGATGAGCAGTTGGCAGGTTCTGGGGGAGTGAGGGGATCCGGTGATGGCTAAGCGTGTGCAGGTGCCTTTTCTGGGTACGGAAAATGTTCTAAAATTGATCGTGGTGCTGATGGCACAATTCAGGAACATACTAACAGCCACTGAATTATGCAATGGCTTTAAATGGGTGAAATGTGTGGTACGGTGAATTACATTTCAAAAAAGCTGCTAAAATAGCAGTCTCGGTTCTGTAACTTCCCATGAGCCATGGGAGAAAGGGAAAACGGGAATTCTACCAAGAAGAGGGTGACTGGCTCAGACCAAGGCCCTGGGACTGGCAAGTGGCCCCACCCACTACCTTCCTGCCCTGGGAGATGGGAAAGGGGGGGAGCAGTGGGAATGCCCTGAGAAGACAAGCAGACCCTGGGAAGCTGGGCCACCAGAGGCTCAGGGTCTAGGTCTTCTAGCTGAAAAGTCAAAGGACAAGGCTAAAGGCAGGTCAGAAGGTAGGCATGCAGCTGGGGCCATGTGAGGCTCCACCACCACCCAGGCTTGTGTCACAACAGGGACCAGGTGGACCCGTTCTGGAACTTTTCTCCAGATGCATGGTCTTCACTTAACTCTAATGCTGTCTCATTCTCCATTCTCTGAAACCCAGCCACTTTGCTCATCACCTCTCTGTAAAATGTGGCCCCACCAAATCTGTTGAAAGCCATTCCTCCTTCAAAATATCCCTCACAGGCCACATACCCTCTGAGAGCTTGCGTTGCACTCTGCTCCACTCCTCCACCTCCCAATCGTCCTAACTTCGCCCGTCTACTTTTCCATACCTGTTGCTCTGACATCTCTCTTAATGAAGCCAGAAGGGCATATGGAGGCTCCTGTGTCCTGGAAAGGGCTTGGGTTTTCCCAAGAGTCTAATTCCCAGCGTCTAAATCCTGTTCGGTTTTCCATTCACTACGTGATCTTGGATAAGCAGCTTAGATTCCGCATCTGTAAAATGGAGGCAGCACCTCCCACTTGGAAAGGTTCCCATGAGGGTTGAAGGAGATGAACCATGTGGCCAGATGCCTCCTTTCCACTTCCCCCAGGTAGCACTCCTGGCTGCCTGCCTAGTGGCAGCTGATATGTCTCTCACTACCTGGTCAGGTTGTATGAAACACACTGCAGACCACATGTCATCACTGTGTGTTTCCTACACAGTAGGGCTTCTGTGACTGTCTATCACTGAAGAGAATGCATGTCTTCCCCTGATCATGGAGGAAATACTTACAAAGTCTTCATCTATTCAGTCTGGATCTCATGATATACATTTTGAACACATTAACAATTACTCAGTTATTAACTTTTAGAAGCAGTCTTTGCAAAAAAATGTCTAAATCTTTAGGAGGAGCACTGTTAACATAAATATTGAGTTTAAGGGTTTCAGTGTATATTGTAAACACTTCCAGGCATAGTTCCTATTACTGCTCAGAATAGACCAAATTTTATGATTCATATTCTGTTCTTAGTTAATAAGGACAGGCCGCCCTACCCTGGAATCTCTGGAGCTCCCAGCATAGGGAAGCCAGCAGAGAAGGGAAGAGAGAATGATTCCAGCACCCTCAGCCAACATTACCACTCACCAGCTGCAAAATCTTAGACCAGTCAATAAATTCATCCAAGCCTCTATTTCCCATCTATAAAATGGGGTAATAACAACATTGCCCTGCAGCGATGTTATAAGGCTTCAGTTAGAAACTGTCTGTAAAAGGACTACCGACACGTGAGACATACATTGGTATTGCACCACTTCAGTTGTTCACCAAACACAGCTGAGTATCTAGTCACAAGGGTATCTAGTCACAAGGGAAAACCATAGTTTATATTGTTTCCAATGTTTAACAGGAAGATCTTTGGGAAAGAAACTTAAGACTATGCTCAGGGGAATTTGCCAGGTGGATACACACACAAGACCAGCAATTTCCGAATGAATGATGCCTTTAGGGCCATTTTGGAAGCCAGAGAGACCCTCTTCCAGGGAATGTTTCCCACAGTAATGTCTGATAAAGGCTGGAGACATAATAATGGATTGTCACTCAGGGCAGGGCTTCCTACGCAGACGGATTTCCAGCTCCGAGCAAAGCCTTTCTCAGGCCTGAGGATTTCTCAGGATCAGAGACTGGCCTCATTATCTGTATATTGCCCACATGGAACAAATGAGAGAGACAGGGAGGGACCGCCAGCCGACACTCCTCCTCAGGTATCAGCTTCACCTACTCAAACAGCAGAGAATCTAGGATCCATGATGTCCCAGAATAATTCCAACTGACAAGCTAGAAGGACAAACATCTTCACTAGAACCTCATGGTTCACCTAGAGAAAAATGCCAACTGAAATACTTCCTTGTCCCCAGACGCTGCACTAGGCCTGCGGAGGTGCCACCGCATCTGGCCCCCACATCTCCCCAGCGATGCTCTTGGTGTCCACCTCCCAGGTTTCCTTCTGGACCCACCTTCCTGCCGGGCGTGAGCCCCAACCGCTTCCCCCTCCGCTGTGCCCGCCCTGCCTCCCCTGCGTCTGGGTCGCGCGGAGCGCGGCGTGCCGGCGCGGTTCTCCAGTGGGGGACGGAACGGAACGAGGCCCAGGGCAGGCGGCCGGCCGACCAGCCCCTCCCGGCCCGACCGGGGCCACACGGGGGCAGCGGGCAGGCCCGGCCCAGATCAGCAGCCCCGCGCCTCCGCCTGGGGGCCCCGTGCCCGCCGCCTCCGCGCACATCAGCCTCGCGCTGGCGGAGCCCCTGCCTCCTCGTGAGGAGCACTGTGGTCTTGTTTCAGATGCGCGTGCGCTGCGTAGGTTAGGCTCTTCCCTCCAGAGCTCTGCTGGCCATCTGCAGAATAATGGAGTACATGTTCTAGGCCCCCAGGGCTGGAAGGCTTTTCTTTCTTTCTTTATTGCCGCATTTCTGAAATCAAGTGGTGTTTCCTTCCTTCATCTTAGGTTGCAAAATATGGACCTCTCAGAATTTGGACGCTGACGGTGCACTGTAGGTGAAAATATTAGAAGAAAAAGGCCATGGCTCTCCCTGCCTCACCCAAGTCGTTCTCGCCTTCTCCACTCCCAGCACAGGCTCCAGGGATCCAAAACCTGTGGGGCCAGGCTCCGTGCCAAGATCGGGGAGGCTGGCAAAACTCACTGGGGATCTCAGGGAAAATGGAGAGATTCACTCTCAGAATGTGATCGAAAAGTCTAAGCAGAAAATACCAACAATGGTTTGTTTCCCCACAAAACTAAGCCCCTTGGGAAATTACACTTGGATGATTTATGGAATGTGGGTCTTTAGCTGTCTTACACTTTGCAGTGCCGGCAAAGACAACAATAATGTATAATTGATTCCACTTGGATCTCAGTGAGTCAATAAAGAACTTTGTGTATACATAATTTTGTTGGGCAAATCTCCCAGATGGTACCGAAATGTTGCATTTTTAAGATGTTGTGTTTGGTCCAGGAGGATCATAAATTATAAAGCTAATGTGTCTTTTGTGTTGTGATAGTCATCTCATTGTAATCACAATTACAGTCACTGGGAAATCTAAGTATATTCTATTTTAGTATCGCTCTCGACATTTTTAAAACTTCATTTATTTAAGAGTCAAAAGTCAAAATAAGGGCACCCAGATCTCTGGGCTCTCTACCTGCTAATGCAAGGGCGATTTTAAAAATTAAAAACCTCTCATGAAAATTAAAATTTAATGTCCTCATAATAGGAATTGGCAGTACAAATATAAACTCTTCAGTAGGTTTTAGGTTAATTTTCTCACTTGACAGAAAGAGGTTTTACTAGGTTCCTAGAAAACACTTTTATCTCTGCAATAATTTTCTTCTCTCCAAAATATGTAATCTGTGCTTTTATTAAAGATACAATTATGTTTGTCTCCCTTATTGCTGACCACACAAAATTGCTTGTACAGATTTCATGGAGTCTAGGTTAGGGATAATGTGACTTAAGATAGAAGGTCCCAGGGTATGAAATGCCTCTAGGGGCTCCTGGCGGGCGTCCCCATGCAGCTGAGACTGGCACTCTGCAAGCCCCATGTGATTCTCTCTCCCACTGGAGCAACAGGACATGCATACTAAGACAGAGTGGACAGAGAAAGCAGGCAGTTGTTTCAAAAATGAGCCTCCAAGTGGAAAATTACATAGGCAGAGGCTCCAGATATTGTAGACATCAGCTTTTAATAGCGCTGTTTCTCCCAAGGGCCCTGCAGCTCACCTCCTCCAGGTGAGAGGCCTTGGGGATTTAGGTATCAGGATGGTTCACGATTCTCTCAAGTAATGTCAGGAAGGCCAGCTGGCTTCTGAACAGATGGGAGGAGATTCAGGGCAGAGGTAGAGGACATGGAGTAGGATTGGAGCAGCAGTCTCAGACTCGAGCGAGCACCACTCACCTGCAGGACAGGTAATCACCAACAGCAGGGCTGCACGCTCATAGGTTCTGATCCGAGGGTTCGGGATGGGCCCTGCATATCTGCAGTTGGAACAAGCCCCCACCTACAGCTGCTGGTCTGGAAAGCATACGTGGAGAGCCCCAGGCCTAGAGTGGTCCTTGCCTGGACCCTCAGCAGCAGCACCTGGGGGCCTGTTAGAAATGCAGACTCTCAGACCCACCCCAGACCTACTGATTCAGAATCCACAGTTTAAAAAAATTCTCCAGGTGGTTCATGCACACATTCAAGTTTGAAAAGCACCAAACTCCATGAAACTGAAGGCCTTTCTGACCCCTGGTATCCTGGGATTCAACTAATTCCGTGTCCAGATGGCTTCAATATTGGGGGTGGAGGAGAGTTGCACATGTGTTTACAGGGAGAAGAGAATGTGGTTTGCTTTTAGCTCTTAACTGCCTCTGTCCCACCCCCTCTCCTCTCAAAAACATACTCATGAAGTGAGGTTTTGCATCTACCCTCAGGATAATGAGTCAACGCCAAGTAGATTAACGTTGAGCTGGCTGCGCCAATTACAGCACCAGAACAGGGGCTGCCCGTCCTCGAGATGCACCCCGACCTTGAGCCTGAGAGCAGGGCGGCACCCGTCCTGACTCCCTGTCACCATAGCGTGGTCTAGGCCAGTGTCTGTGGGTTGACAGAAGGGCTGCTGGCCAAGGTCACGTGTGAGACACGCAGCACCTGCATGTGCCAGGCTCCCAAGCCCTCCAGCCTGGCTCCCTCCACCTCCACCCAGCTTCCCCTCCCTCAGTGCCCATGCTGGTGCCAGCACTGCCCCCCACCCCCAGACTCTCCAGGCCCACAGCTCCTCTCTGGAAATGCCTCAATTCTGATCCTTAGTCCCCGGAACCTGAATGATGGGGTCACCGTCCAGAGTGGGAATGGGCAAGCTTTTTCTGCAAAAGGGCCAAATGGTGAATATTTTAGACTTTGTGAGCCATAGAGTCTCAATTTGCAAGTACTCAACTCAGCCAGGGTTGCTTAGAATCAGCCAGACAACCCACAAACCAATAAGCACGGCCACATTCCAACAAAGCTTTTGTGACGGACACTGGAATTTTAATTTCACATGATTTTTATGGATTATGAAATATTTATTTTTTAAAATACATTTTAAAAATGTAAACGTTCTTATCTCATGGGCCATACAAAAGTCAGGAACTAGGCAACAGGCTGGGTTGGCCCATGGACTATAGTCTGACCTCTAGAGGATGAGTCTTGGCTTTGTGGTCTAAGTGTGGCATTAACCACTGCGCTTCACCTCTCCCTGCCTCAGAGGGCTGCTGACACCGAGTCTGTGGCCTGGAGTAAGTGATATAGATGGTGGCGGTTTGTTTTTGCAGCTAAACTCTGGAATGAGCCAGCAAAACCAGGTTCAGGAAAGACCAAGGCGTTTCAGTCAGGAAACAGGCCCTCGGCTGATAACCACCACTGGAAATACGGACTCTTCAGAGGGAGTGGGGTCTCTCCAAGGTGCCCCAGTCTTAAGGAGCTTTGTGGACAGTGAGGTCCTTACACATGGTCTCCAGGAAACTTTAATAAAGCATTTGACGGTTAGGTGGGCCGAAGCAGCACTGCATGGGTGTCGGGGGTGGGGCGTGGGAGTGGGGGTCGGGAGGTGAGGAAAGAGGCTGTATGGCCAGAATTAGCCCTCACCCAACTGTCTTACCAATGGCTTTCAGCCCCAGGCAAGTTCACTAAGGATTCAGTGACACTGAGGAAGGACAGTGGAATGTTCTTGGGGCGAAAGGGTTCATACCCAACTTTATTCCCACGGTGGCAGGTCGATCACTTGAATCCTGTCCACTCAGAGCGAGTCTGCCTGCAGCAAGCTGGTCTCTGCCTCTGGGCTTCTCTGCCCCAGCAGCCGTCTCAGTCTCTGTTCTTGGCGCTGCCACCACTCCAGCGGCTGCTCTCCTGCAGCCTTGCAGCAGTGCGGCCGTGCCACCATGTCACCCAGAGCACTGGGCACAGCTCTTTATATAGAGTCAATAACAACATATTGCCCACACGTGTGTAGTGAGCAAGCCGGCCAGGGCCAGGTAAGAATCCTGGCCACAGGGACCTTCACTATATCCACACCGACCTTGACTCAGAGGTGAAAGGAGCCGTGGAGCCCCCAGGAAGGCTGGAGCAGAGGTCTGGCTCTCCCTTTTGTGAGCCCTGGGACACACTGGTAATCTAGCCCCTTTGAGCCTTGGCTTCATCATCTGTATTTGCTAATTGGTTTAACAAATATTTGCTGAAGGCCTACTGTGTGTGAGGCACTGTGCTAAGCGTTATATGCACAAATGTAGTAGGCTTAAGACAGATGATAGACAGATAATATGTAGATAGATCCATGGTAGACAGGTAGGTAGATAATAGATTTATGGATAGATAGACACGGACAGCTCCTTCAGCAGTCTCCTTCGCCTAGGCTGTGCAAGGGGAGGCCCGAGGACCACAGGGTCAGCCCACGGAGGAGGGAATTCTCCAAGTGGCTTCTGTAAGGGGTCAGAGGTGGCAAGACTGAGACCAACTGGACAACATGGGTCTGCTTCAAAGGACTCAAAAGGACAGACTGACTTATGCAGCTTCCTGTTTTACCAGGTCATCTAAATTTTCTAAGAAACTAACATTTTGGCAGGGCACCAAATGTTACATCTTGGCCTCTCCTTCAAACATTTTCGAATGTTTTGGTCCAAACAACGCACATGTTTGAACGACCGTGTCTGGCCTATAGGCCACCAGTTTGTGACCTCTGGTTTAGAAAGAGGCTGTAAGCCAGAAGTCACCAGCCCACTGTGTTACAGAAAAGCACAGCAGAGGACAGATAAGGGCCACTGGGGGGGAGGGCAGGAGGACAGACATGGAGGCCAATGTGCATGTCCAGGGCACCACGGCCACGGGGCTCTGAGGGATAAAGATATCTCCTGTCAACATAGCACTACTCCCACTGTGACATCCACTCCCTGTCCCCAGCCAGACCTTGGGTCCATCTGCCTTGCGTGCCTGTGCAGGAGAGATGCAGACAAGAGCTGGGCCTGACCTCTGAGGCAGGTGGCAGTGCAAGGGGTGGAGTCCAGCAAGGATGGGAACCCGGAGACCACACGGCCACGTGCACTGAAGGCCCTTGGACACAGCAGAAACAGCCTGGGCTTGGACTAGGGCACAGAGTCCATTCACATCCCAAAGTCCAGAGCCACTCCGGCCTACGGCCAGGTTAATAGAGGAATGTCACCCCTGACAGCTCTCCAGGGGTCTCCTGGCAGAAACGCCACTAACACAGCCGGCCTCCTGGCCAAACAAGATGATGTAGAAATAAGGACCCACTGCTCTGTGCAGCTCCTGAGTCCAGGCGTCCATACCTCAGAACCGAGGACGCTCCCAGCACCCTGAGGTGGGGGCATAGCCCTCACGTCCCACAAAGACAGCAAGGGGCCGGCCAGTGGGTCATGTGCCCATGTCACACAGGAAAGAGCACATGCAGGAAGCCTGCCCGGGCTGCCCAGCGACTCCACCAAGGGTGGTGTCTGTTGTGCTGAGGTCACGGTCCGGGGCTGAGACAAGAGTGCCATGCCTGGTCCCCAGCAAAGTGGAGAACACAGTGAAGGGTGGCACCAGAGCTGCAGCACCAAAGAGCATCTCCCAGGGTCCCACTGTCCCAGCCATGTTCCCTGGAGGGACCACTGTCAGGGTTTGCTACCAGGATGTCGGGCAAGGGAGTTCCACTCGGTGAGGGTGCAGCCCGTTTTCCGTTCTGCCTGCTCTGTGTCCTCCTATGTGTCCTTCAACCTCTCTGAGCCTCAGAGCCTCAGCTTCCTCTTCTTTGAAATGGGAACAATAATAGCATTCCTATCGTGAAGAATGGTATGAGAGACAATGTGAGAGCCTATGTGAAAGGCGCTCCGAGCATTGTTGGGTGGGGCCTTGTGGTCACTGTGGGGCTGTAACCCGTGCAGTTCTCACAGGCCTTGTCACCTGGGAAGGAACCCCAGCTCCACCACAGTCATGAACCACCTCATGTGGCCCAACTCTGAGTTGACAAGTCATCCCACCACTGGGTTCCCTCCCCATGGGGGACGCATCACTGTCTTTTAGATCCACCCAGGAGTTGCCTGGGCTGTGGTGACCCCACCATGGGGCAGGGGCCCACAGGGTCTGACTGGAGAACCAGGCACCCACCTTTTGGGTCGCTCGGCACCTCTGCTTCTGCCGAACCCTCAGCCTTCCAGGTGGGCCCCAGCTCTCTTCCGGCCCAAATGACCTATACCTTTCCCATCGCAGCCCACCTGGCCAGTGTTCTAGTTCTTCTCAACCTGTTACAGCCCAAACATGACTTTGGGGAACCCTGCATTTAAGGCAGCAAGCTTCCCAGAGGGCACATTTACATTGCCTGACGGGGGCCTGGTGTTTTAATTCAAACAATAGCTAATGTGGAATTTTAGGCAGAAGAATGAGGGTCACTGGGCTCAGCCTAGGCGTGGGCTCGGCCTCCAGGGAAGGCTCTGGCCATGACTGTGGTTCCTGCAGGCCTCACCCTGACTTTGGGCAGGAGGCCACTGCAGCTCCACGTAGACTGTGCACAGAGGTGCTCAGCATTACAATTTCACCCATGCGGACGGTACACATATCTATTCCTCAGCTTCTCGTTCTTCCTTAAGTAAACGGAAGGGTCCCTTATGTCGTGGCACACTGTGGCCCCATCCATCCCATGCTGAGTTCTGGACAGCAGAAGGGTGACCTGTACCAAGCCCAGTGACTCTAGTATTGGGAATTTCTCTTCAGCCCAAGACAGTGGGTACAGGGGAGAAAGGTGCCCATCCTCACCCTGTTCGTAGTCTGCCACACCAGGGCCAGCCAGCTACCTGCACACATGAGCTGCAGCCACAGACTGAAAATAAAATGTGTTGGTCTTGATACCACCTGAAAGTGTTCATGTTGTATATCAGCCGCACTTTGGGAATTGCTGGCCTACATCAAAGAGTGTATAAATTCATCAAGTCCACTAATTTTGTGATTTAATAAGAAGCAATTAACTTTACTTGATACGATCCATCCTTTATATACCAAAGGGGGAAGCATTACTGCTTTAAATTAAATACAATTTTGAAATGTGCCACCTGGATGCCACCATCCCTAAAGCCCTTTAAACTATATTCTCTTGGAAAAAACATGACATTTTAGTTGAACACAGTGTCTTTTTTCCCATTGTAAATGAGCATTTTATGCCCTCCAAAAATCAAAATGATATTTTTACTGTTATGATTTTATTATACTTCTTTATAGTGTCATTTGCTTTTGGGAAGTTAAAGAAAGCAGTCAAGTGGAAACCAGTAACAAATAGGCCATATTGCAATTGGGCACCATAGTTTAAAGTTCCCATTCATTTAATTGGGGAAAAAAGTGTGTGTTTGTTTGGATATCTAATTATTGGGAAAGGAGAGGTTCATTTGTCTAAGTTAATATCCCTTAACCAAGTTAAAAATTAGCATACATCTCTTTAATTACACATTGACGTGACAGCACCATGCATCAGCCACACACGGGCCCATTTCCCGCGGTTCCCGTTCACCTAAACCACAAACATTGACGGGAGGGGATGTTCTGACCCCCTGCCCCCACAACCCTGCACTTGGCTGTTGCTGGAGTGACACCAGGCCCCTCCCTAGCCAGGAGCCTCCAGCTGCTCCTCCCCCAATACGGGCTCAAAGGCCACGTGGCCCTGGGTGACCCGCCACCCTCGGTGTGCTTGCTGGACTAGTGTGTCCTCAGAGCTGTAGGGCACTTGGTGCATAAGTACGCACAATAATTGTCAAATGAATGCATGCATGACAATTTAACACATGCTTGCAAGCCCTCCCCTGTGGTAGCACAGGGTCCCTGCCCTAATATTTGACCTCCGAAGCCAAGCCTTAATTGGCCATATGGAAACCACTGTGGCTCCCTGACGGTTCCCTCTAGAGGCTGAGAAGACAGTGGGTCTCTCCTGCTAGGGGTGATGCATTAATTTCCAAGTACGTCATCTAAAGGTTCTGTTCCCTTCCTTGCTTGCAATTGCCAAAAACAAATGATCTGTAGCTTAAATGTCAGACAACTGAGGAATGGTTGAGGAAATAATAGAATTTCAATGCACCAAGTTGCTATTTAAAATTATGTTTATACAACGCTTATAATAACCTGAGAAATTGCTTATGATCTAATATTAACAGGGAACAAAATAATCTATGCCATATAACATTATATGAAGACTCTCATGGCAAATGCATTCTTTTAGAAATCAGAGAATTCAAATGTAACACCAGAGGAGAAAATAGCAAGAATGCTATCTTGGGTGATGAGTGCGTGATGCGTGTTTCTCCTTTCTGCTTCTCCATACTTTCCATATGTGCCCCAGTGAGCATATGCAATGTACTTTTATTATACTCTTTATTGCTTTTACTAAATAAAGAAATCATAAAGCTTTTTTTTTTTTCCTAAGAGAAGGGGATCTGTAGCTACCTCTATGCTCACAGCCAACTTACATTACTACTGTTGGTTTTCCAGAAGAGGGGCTTCCGGTGACATCGTATGCCCAGGAGGCTTTCTGACACCTGGGAACCTGTGGGTCTGCCTGCAGAGGAGGCTCAGGCCCCATGCCCACTGCAGCGCCCTGGCCAGTGACTGAGGCCTGAGTTAGTTTCCAGAAAGCGGGTGTGGTGGAGAAATGGAGCCAGCTCCTACCTCTGCTTTTCTCGTTAATTATTCAGGGCTGTGTAGCGCACCGCCTCTCACATTTCCAAGGTGTTTTAAAATCAATAACTAATTTATATACTCTCCTCTAAGAAATAGTTAGGTGTTATTTTTCATCTCATTAAAATGCAGCTTAAGCTTAAGACACGGCCGGCCCTGGGATCTGGCTGTGGGTGGGGGCTCCTGGGACAAAGCGGCCAGGGCAACGGGCTGAGGGGGCCTGTAGATGCTCCTGGAGCTGAGGCAAGAGCAAGGAAGTCAGCCAAGAAGTCCTAAATGCTTGGCCCAAGAGCAAGGCCACTGGGTGACAGCCAGGGACCTTTCTGAGCTCCCACTGGGCAATTTCTCAGCATAGCCCAATAAGAATTCACTTGAGGGATTCTAGTAACCAGGGATATTTGTATGTGGAATTCGTGTGTAGGGAGGATTATTTTAAAGGTCCCACTGGGAGTCCTGTGATAGCCAGAAACACCGGTGGCATGTGGTTATGATGGCTAAGATGCCCCTTCATCGAAATGCCCTCCGGATTGTATGCTCAGGGAAACCAGCATATAGTCATGTAGTTTCTATAGTGTTTCATTTTTAAAGAAAAATCTCTTCAGCTTTTATTCACCAGCCTCAAAAGCATTGCTGTCATGGGGACAAAATCCCTTTATAAAACGCTATTGAAATGTGAGTCATTTGAGTTCACAAAGATAAGATAAAAATTTTTATCACAGTACCAGTTAGTTATAAAAGCCCCAGAATCCACGTAGCCCCAAACTTCCAGCACACAATTCCTTTGATGTGTTGGTATTTATGAAATCCAGCAATTAAACTTGCTTTAACAAGTGGCCTGCAATTGGAGCCTGGGTCCCCGAATCTCCTCTCTCCCTATAACTCCCGCCCAGTCCGTGCACTCAGCCCCACGGCGCTTCCTCTCGTGCCCTCTGAATCTCTTGCATCTCCATCTTCTTCCCCTCCAGTCCTCTGGTTCTCCCAAGGACCCTCCACATAATCCGCCTTCTGCTGATGTCAGGGGGCAGGGCCATCCCACCACCCCTCACCACCAGTGTTTGGGAAGGCAAGAGGCAGGGAGGAACCAATGTTCAGGAAGTAGACAGTGAGACGACCAGGTGGGCATAAAAGGTAGGACAAAGAAGGCGCAATATCATCCCTGAAAGGTAGAAGAGAGTTGCTTTTCAATGCCCTTGAATGCAACACCAAGACACCTGTACTTCACTCTGCAGGTAAAAGGGAACCTTTGAGGGTTTCCAAGCACGGGAGTGAGGTGATCAGAGATTTGGTCCTAGAAGGTCTGGCCACAAAGATTAGAGTGGGAGAAACCAACCACCCTCTAGCTGGAAGTTGGATCACCCACTTGAGACCCCGCCTCATTTCTTGCATTCTCTCTGTTGATGAAGACTCCTTCCCACCGTGCAGCGCGGCTCCTCTGTCGTGTTTCTCGCCTTCCAGCTGGTCTGCCACTGGCTTGCAGGCGGGTTTGAGCTTGCTGTACCTTCCCCACCAACACCTGGGGCAGTGAACTGTACCACCCATGCTGCCTGTCTGTCTGCCTGATTCTAAACCTGCCTCTTTGCAAAAGAGACTGAGGGCAAATTATAGGTGTTGAAGAAATTAGAAGAATGTACAGATAAATGAACAAATGAAGGAACCAATGAATGCTTGTGGAAATGCCAGCTTTCATTGTCCCAGAAGCTTCTGCTTCTCCCGAAGCCAGCGGGGCCAGCTCTGGCCGTGCCCCTGGCAACCTCTGGGTGTTAAAGGCCGAATGAGAGGGGGGTTCCTGGACTCCTGGTCCTTGTCAATTGGCACCAAGTGAGCCTGCCTCACACACCGAAGTTCCTGGGATTCTCCTTGAGACACTTCTCATCTCATTCTGAAAGGATGGACAGCTTCTCGAACGCCAGCTTTCATGAAGATTCATAGGGCAGACAGGTTACACCCTAATCATGTCAGACCTTCCCGGACTACACATCCTTGACCAATTCCTGTAGTTAAATAGAAACCCTCCCTGCTTAGGCTTATTAAACCAGGGCCCATGGAGAGGCACCATTCTCTTCCAGCTAATGGCCATGCCATGAATCTACCCCACAACTGATACTGGGGTAGTTTTGTTCTGCCCACTAGACATTTTCTAGGTGAACTGAACCCCTGGGTGTGAGAACATTTTTAAAATTCCACCTCCATACAATGCTTTTGAAGAAACTGAACTGAGAAGAAATATGATGTGTATTAGAAAAGCAAGTAGATACTGAGTCTCCAAGTTATACATATTTTTTAAAATAGCCTGTACCCAAGGATCTTTATTTATGATACTGAAAGTAAACCATTTGGAAAGCTGTAATAACTTTAACTACAGCATAAAGGAAGGTAATACGTAGCATGATTTGCTTGTCATTATGTTATTTTTACTGTATAGATACAAAATTTCAGAATCAGATGTTTTATGGGAAATCATTACAATTCTGAAAATGTGACTGAACTTTTCCTAAATATATCAAAAATGGAACAGCTTGTGAGCATACATAATTGAAAGCAAAGTTTATGAGACAGTAGATGTCTACAAATATCAACAGAAATTTAACAGAACTGCATCAGAATTTGTATTTTGTATATTACACGAAGGCTCCCCTAAATATAATCCATGGTTCATGTAGTGTGAGGCACTGAGCCCATTCACAGTTGGGTAAAATGACTTGATAAGAGGGTCTATGGTGTTTAAGACTGGTGGGGCTGCCATGTACAGCTATACAGATTGTGCACTGACCAAATGCAAGACCCTTTTGCCATAGAGAACACTGAGAAGGGCGCCTGCTGGAGTTCATAGGGCACGACCTGCATAGCTATGAGGAGTTCTTCATGAGCCACCACCTTGATGGAGGAGCATAATTCACCTGTGTGCCCCAGAAGAACACAGTTAAGAAGGAAAACGAATTTCAACTAATAAAGAACTCCTTAAACCCTTCTGCTGGTGGGAGTGTAAATTGGTGAAACCACTATGGAAAACAGAATGGAGATTCCTTAAAAAATTCAAAACAGAACTATCCAGCAATCCCACTTCTGGGCATATAACCAAGCAAAAGGAGAACATTAATTTAAAGAGATATATACACCCCCATGTCTATTGCACCATTATTTATAATGACCAAGATATAGAAACAATCTAAGTGTCCATTGATGGATGAATGGATAAAAAAACTGTGGTGTATATATATACATAATGGAATATATATTCCATATACATGCATATATATATATAATATTCAATATTCCAAATATACATATATATGTATATATATGCACACAGTGGAGTATTATTCAGTCATAAAAATAATGAAATCTTGCCATTGGTAACAACGTGGATGGACCTTGAGGGCATTATGCTCACGTGAAATAAGTCAGACAGAAAGACAAACACTATATGGCCTCGCTTATAAGTGGAATGTAAAGGTGCGTGTCTGTGTGTGTGTGTGTACCAAGCTCATAGATACAGAGAAGAAAGTGTTGGCTGCCAGAGACAGAGGCTGGGGGATGGGTGAAATGGGTCAAGGGAGACAGAAGGTACAAACTTCCAGTTATTAAAAAAAAAGAACTCCAACCCCATACACAAAAGTAAACTCAAAATGGATCAAAGACCTGAATGTAAGTCATGAAACCATAAAACTCTTAGAAAAAAACATAGGCAAAAATCTCTTGGACATAAACATGAGCAACTTCTTCATGAACATATCTCCCCGGGCAAGGGAAACAAAAGCAAAAATGAACAAGTGGGACTATATCAAGCTGAAAAGCTTCTGTACAGCAAAGGACACCATCAGTAGAACAAAAAGACATCCTACAGTATGGGAGAATATATTCATAAATGACGTATCTGATAAGGGGTTGACATCCAAAATATATAAAGAACTCACGCACCTCAACAAAGAAAAAGCAAATAATCCAATTCAGAAATGGGCAGAGGACATGAATAGACACTTCTCCAAAGAAGAAATTCAGATGACCAACAGGCACATGAAAAGATGCTCCACATCGCTAATCATCAGAGAAATGCAGATTAAAACCACAATGAGATATCACCTCACACCAGTGAGGATGGCCAACATCCAAAACACAAACAACAACAAATGTTGGCGAGGATGTGGAGAAAAGGGAACCCTCCTACACTGCTGGTGGGAATGCAAATTAGTTGAACCATTGTGGAAAGCAGTATGGAGGTTCCTCAAAAAACTCAAAATAGAAATACCATTTGACCCAGGAATTCCACTCCTAGGAATTTACCCTAAGAATGCAGCTAGGCCAGTTGGAAAAAGACATATGCACCCGTATGTTCAGCACAGCACTATTTACAATAGCCAAGAAATGGAAGCAACCTAAGTGTCCATCAGTGGATGAATGGATAAAGAAGCTGTGGTACATATACACAATGGAATATTATTCAGCCATAAGAAGAAAACAAATCCTACCATTTGCAACAACATGGATGGAGCTAGAGGGTATTATGCTCAGTGAAATAAGCCAAGCTGAAAAAGACAAGTATCAGATGATTTCACTCATCTGTGGAGTATAAGAACAAAGAAAAAACTGAAGGAACAAAACAACAGCAGACTCACAGAACCCAAGAATGGACTAATAGTTACCAAAGGGAAAAAGACTGAGGAGGATGGGTGGGAAGGGAGGGATAAGGAGGAAAAAGGGCATTACGATTAGCAGATGTAATGTTGGGGGGGCACGGGGAGGGCAGTACAGCTCAGAGAAGACAAGTAGTGATTTTATAGCATCTCACTACACTGATGGACAGTGACTGTAATGGGGTTGGTGGGGGTTACCTGATGAAGGGGGTAGTTTAATAACCATACTATTGCACATGTAATTGTAGATTAATGATACCAAAATAAATTATTTAAAAAAAAGAACTCCCTAATAATTGTTAGACATGGCATAAAACTAAATTTGATTTATTCCCAGAGGAATTAGTGTTTAAACAAAAGGGTTTTAAGAAGCCTACATGTCAGAACAGGTAACAGGGAGTCACTCTGGCTGGGAGAGGAGAGGAAGGGAGATTAAGATAAGAAAGAGAGGGCTGTGCATCTCTTTGTAAAGAAAAATGCATAAAAAGTTTTAAACCAGCCAATGAAATTAAGACAAATGTAAGAAAAGCCTAATATAGATGTAATTTGCTTAGGTGACATCCAGAAAAGAATGTGAACCCTGTAGTCCTCAGCCAATGAGGAACCAGGGGAGGGACGCGTGTGCTGCATACTAAGGAATAAATTGCTTGTTGTAACCGCCCTGAGTGTGCCTGCTTACCGGACACCCGATCTTGCAAGACCGTCGTTAAAGCCTCACTCCACTGTTCTCTTTGACTGTTTGGACCAGTAAGCGCGTTTCTCACACAATCAGAACCACCTTCAATTCAATCACTCATTCAGCTCTTAAAGTTGTGAATCCCCCATAGACCTGTCACAGGGGCTGCCAGGGCATTCCTGCATCCATGAGAGAACAGGACCTCTGCCTATGCTCACTCTGGGGTCTGACCTTGCCAGTAAGCCAGGTGCTTTCGTCCCAAGTTCCTACTCCGGGTGCATCTTTCTTGGACCCCAGAGTTTTTGGGTTGGAACATGGGCTGCCTTCTGATTAACAACTGGGAAGCCTGGTTTTGCCCATTTTAGATCTGCATTTGAGAAAAGGCCCCACCACATCCTCCCCTGTCATATGTGATGGGTTGCTACTGACTCTATTTGGCAGAACATTGCATGGCTTCTCCAGACCTACCTACGCTATTAACCTAGAACAACACCATGAAGCATGCTCCCATTTTTAGGCCCAGCACAAGATGCATGTGAGACGAGAGACGCAGAGAGAGCTCTCCCAGGCCTTCAGATGACTGAGGACGGACAAAAAGTATCTCATGTGTAAAACAGAAATGCGTAAGCAGTGACTTGGCATCTTTTAAGGCTTTTTGAAACATCCAGTTGGGAATGGAGAGACTCTGGGGCTACTACTGACCTTCATAGTACTTAGAACATCATCTCGAGGGTCCCCCACTCTGGATCCAGGTCCATTTAGCTCTGGAAATGTCTCTGTTGGTCCTTTCCTGCCTACCTGGTAACACATCAGCACACGCTGGATCATCACAAGAACTGGAGTCTCTTCTAGAAAAAACAAGCTCAGATAAATTAGGAGTTAGAAAACAAGGCCTAGGAGAAAAAAATGGCTGGACTTAGGACATTTAACCCAGAGAAGAAAAAGATGGCTTGAAGGGTTACTAACTGGCAGTTTATTAAAAGTTATTTTACATAGGATACCAACCGTCTGGTTTCCCTTTCCTGAGCACAGACAGGAAATGATTTTCAATTGCATCAGGAAGGACTTAGGTTGGAAAATACGGATGAATTTCCAGATGCTCAAGGTTATTAAACACTGACTACTGAGAGGCTATTCCATTGCCTTTATGGAAAGATTCAGGGGACAACTAGTGTCTGTTCAGGCTGTTTTAGGAGCAGTCTGAACAGAGGAAGGTGGGTGAGTGAAATGTTCTCTTTGAAATGCCTTCCAGACCTACTTGTGCTATTAAATGGACCTCTTGCCGCAGAATATGTAATTTCTGGGCTTTCCAAACACTCTCACTGTCTAGATTACACAGACCCTTCCTAGAGGCAGAAAAGGAGTCATGTGGTCCTGCCCCACCCTCCCTGCCAACTGTGCATGAGTCGTGGGCCCTGCAACACGTCAGGATCTCTAAGCCTCCGTTTCCTCGTCTCGAGCTGCCCTGGTGGAGGCACACACCTCAATGAACTGCTTGCTATATGCACCATCTGTTATTTTCTTCCTGCTGGCACCATTCCTCTGCATCTGGATCTGGAATCTGCTTCCCTAACTGCAGGGGAGGGCACTAGCCCAGGTTACAATACTCTGTCCACTGTGACTATTCCAGATATAGGTGTGTATCTGGAGGCAGGCCAATCCGAGCTTTGCCCTGCCTCTTTGAGTGTTCTACCTGAAGGTGCTGGGGAAAGGTTTTTGTTTCCTTTCTGGAGGCCAGTCTGCCAAGATGGGAGTCCATGAGTGCCTAAAGCCATGTCTCCACTAAATGAAGAAAGCTGTTTGCATAGGAATCCCCCAAAGTGGTAGAGGCTGAGAGGAGAGATGCAGAGTGAACTTCCAGGCCTTCAAGCCAACCTACAGACCAGCCCTCCCCCTTGGGTTTTGTAAATCAATAGAATAACCGTTTTTTGCTTCCTTCCTTCCAATAATTTGAGTTGAGTTTCTGTCCTCTGCAATCCAAAAATCCTGATGAATATGGAGTAAGAATAAGGTCCCAATATGTGGTTGCATAGGGCACAGAAAACTGAGCCAAGCTCCTCTGCATTAGAAATATCCATTAGAAGCATCTTTTCACACCTCAGAGGAAGAGAAGAGAAGAAAGGGACAGAAAACGGAGGGAGGAGAGAGAAGCCAGGAAAACTGCAGAAGGCAGGGCACCGCTGTGGGTGAGTCTGCAGAGGGTCCAGGTGTACTTTTAAGAACAGCGTACGTAAGGCGGGCTTTCCAAATGTTTGCTCCATGCTATGCAAAGTGGCTACTCCCTGTGACCACGGACTTTGAAGAGAAGATCTGCCACATGGAAACGACCTACATTCATGGTAGTTGGAAGGTGAGCAATGAATCCAGAGGAAGTGGCATAAAGTCAAGCCTGGGTTCACCACAGGGGGAGATAAATAACCACAAGAGGCAGGGTACAAAAGGAGAATTCGTCAAGGTAGGAAATCAAGCATTCTGGTCTGACATCCTCACAAGAAAGTAAGCCATGGGTCATTGGCAGAAATCTAAGGGTCGGCTTTTGACTTCTGGGGCCCAGAGGGTGTTTGAGTTACATTTATTTAGATGTCCTGGACCTGGAAATCTCTGAACACATATGGTTTACAAAGGAATAGTTCTTATCAGAGGAGACATTAAGATGTGAACCAGATAACCTCTTCAGGAAGGTATGTATAGGCAAATAAATAAAATGTTTTCCTTGGATGAAATAATGTGACCCAGTGATCCAGGATCTATACATGAGTATCCACTAACAATAGTTAAGCCAGGCCCTGTCCTATTTTGCATCTGACATTTTATAACCATGGATGTACCCCAGGGAGGCCTGGTTTCCCCCAAGTCTTCTGGGGAGCTGAGCAGTACCCACCATCAAACAGAAATCGTGAACAGGACAGGGTCAGTAAAGCCGACACAATTATTGCACCTAAACTGTGGAAGGCAAGGGAGCAGTTTTCAGCTGAAATTGATCTGGGCTAGGATTACCAAGAACACTGTTTTAAGGAACAAACTACCTACCCTTCTGTAACATGCAAAGCTTACCCTGAAACTACTTTACCATTACATTTTATCAAAGAAGACTTAATGTGAGAGAAGCTAAATTCCCATTAAGTCATTTCAAACACCCCCAGTTCATATTTACTAGTAACAATGATTTCCAAAAGCTCAAACCTGCAACCCAGGGTGTGCAGCGCAGCAGGCAACGCAATGCAGAGAGTAATCTCCAGGAATAAATGGCATATTAAGGAGGGATGGCACACTTACAAGACCGTGCTTTGGTCTGCTATCTAACTTGAAGACTAGGCTGGAGGAAATTAAGACTTCCATGTTTATGCGAAATCTGGGAGTCTTAACCACTAGGGAGTGGGTTGGAGAGATGAATAGATGCCCTGAAAATTTGCACCAGGCTTTGTTTTGGATGTCTGCCTTCTATGTCTTTTTCCAGGAATAGGATCCATAGTGGGGATATGACCCCCAAACATTTAAAACCACTGAATGAATGTACTTTTACCAGTGCTGTCCAATAGAACTTTCTGGAATGATGGAAGTATTTTCTATCTGCACTGTCCAAAATGATAGCCATTAATTAGCCATATGTTTCTATTGAGCCCATGAAATGTGGCAAGTGCAGCTGACCAAATGATTTTTAATTTCATTTCATTTTAATTCACACACATTTAAAAGGGCAAAATTATAGGGATAAAGGACAGATGAGTGGTCACTAGAAGCCAGGGGATGGGAAAAGGTTGACCACAAAGGAGCAACCCAAGGGGATATTTTGGAATGATGGAACTCTCCGGCCTCTTGACTGTGGTGGCAGTCCTTTGACTACGCATTTATCAAAGCTTATGGAAGAATACATAAAAAACAGTGAATTCATTGTATGCAAATTAAAAAGGAAGTTCAAAAGACTTAATTGACTACATTGGTTAGTGGCTGCCAAACGGGATGTGCAACTCCAGACCATCCCCTAAAAAGACCTATGTGTATATCCATCAGCAGTGACGTAACTGAACTTTACTGACCAACAGACTCGTTAGCTTAGAAATTGTTCCCCAAATTATCACTATGATTCAATCTCCTGCCTCTCTGATAAGGCAACATGCCTAGTGCAGGATGGTAACTCCTGGTCCCACTCCCTCCATCCCTGTTGAGCGGGCCAGCCCTCCTGGGCTACCACACAGTCAGGCAGAGCCATCTTGTCAAAAGCCTAATGCCATTGTCCCAAGTTCCAGCGTCAGTCTTGGGACTATACTCCTACCTTTGCACTATCCAAAGATTCCTCCAGGTATTATGCTCAGTGAAATAAGTCAGACAGAGAAAGACCCATACCATGTGATTTAACTTACATGTGGAATCTAAAAAACAAGCAAACAGACAAAAAAGAAATAGGTTCTTAAACACAGAGAACAGACTGGCGATTGCCATGGGGAGGAGAATGGGGAAATGGGTGATATAGGTAAGGGGGAAAAACTAGTGAGAATGTTTGCTCTCATGATCTGGGTGGTGATGACATGAGGGTATATGCATGCCAAAATTCATCGAGCTCTACACTAAGATTTGTGCATTTCATTGTATGTACCTCTAAATAAATAAATAAAAATAGGTGAAAAAGCAAAGATTCCTCCAGGCATAGAACAGGCCTGGTGCCCTCCACCTACAGCTATAGCCTCGCTGACCACTCCTGGCAACGGGGATCCCACTCTGAAGCAATCCCAAGCTAGGCTTGTACTAGGCTTTTCAAACACAGCTCCCATCATCACACAGTATGTCTCTGCCTGCGTCTCTCTGAGTTTCTGTGTCCAAACTTCTCTCTTATAAGGATACTAGAAACTGGATTAGGACCCTAATCCAGTACGACCTCACCTTAACTTAATTACATCTGCAAAGATCTAGGTACCAGGTACCAGGGTTTGAATGTACCTTGGTAGCAGACACAATTCAACCCAGAAGATATCCCAGCCATCATGGGGACAGAATCTCTTTCCCAGAGTGGAACATTCCAGACCAGGTATGGCTTCACCTCTGACTCTAATTTAATTTGTGTGTGTGTGCACGTGTTTTCCATTAATAATGTTTTCATCACAACATGACTGTTCCGCTCATGGCAAAGGACTTGGTGTCTGGCCAGTGTCCACCTTTTCTGAGCCCTTAATGCTCAAGAGAAACTTGCCTTCATTAACCAAAAAGCAGGCCCCTGAGGCAGAGCTGTGGCATCTCCAAGGTCGGCGGCCCTTGAGGTGGTAGGCAGAACTCTGGGCACATGGACAAAGGCGATGCAGTAGACTCAGAGAAACTGGGTTTGACTCTAAAGCATGCCTCTTATTGTAGGAGACCCTGAATGAGTTACTGCACTTCCTGAGCCTTAATTTCCTCACTAGTCACATAATCCTACTTTTTGGGTTGCTTTGATCAGTAAGAAACACACACATTCAGACCTTGGTAGATAATTGATAAATGTTCCTTTCCAAGTCCTTCCCTTGTTGACTTTTCCCTTTCACTTTTTCACACCCATGAGGGTCTTATAATATAAAAATAATTTCAATTTAATATACAAATGAAGGCACATATGAAGGATAAATTAAATTATCTGTGATTCCCTCACTCAGAGATAGTCATTATTTAAATTTTTATGTATTTCCTTACCATCTTTTTTAATGCATATATTTACACACACTTTCTGCAAAATTGGTTTCATTCTACATATATTTGTTTTGTAACCACTCTCAACAAGATGGTCCATTTTCATATTTAATTAAATGGTCTTCTAATGCATAGTTTATAATGACTGCAGAGTAATCCATCATAGATATAACATATTCCTCAATTAATAATTTTTTGTCAGTTATTTAGCTGTTCCCAATTTTTTACTGTTTTAAACAATATGTTGGAAACACGGTTAGGGATAAAAGATTGCGGCACCTCTTAACTTCACTGAGAGCGGAGGCCATCAGAAAGCTTTTCATCTTCCCTTGAGCAACTCCAGAAATCTGCTTTCACCTGGGTCACGCTGTCTGGCCTCCCTCCTGTACAGGCAAAGGTCAGCTACTCCACATGGGTCCCAGGGCCCATGCTGTCTTGCCAGCCCAAGGACACTGCTCCTGGAACTCTCCCTTTCTTCCCCCTCATCTTCACAGATCTCTACTAGACCTGGGTCATCCGAACAGCATCAAACATGCTGAGTTATCTCCTATATTTTTTTACTATGACAGCAATAACAAACAACCACAGATTTGGAGGTTTAAGACAACACAAACCTACTGCCTTACAGTTCTGGGGGTCAGAAGGGCACAGTGGATTTTACTGGGCTAACATGAAGGTGTCAGCAGCATGGCTTTCCTTCTGGAGGCCCCAGGCAAGAATTCATTTCCATCCCCTTTACAATGTCTACAGACTGCCTGTATCCCTCAGCCCACGGTCCTTTCCTCCATCTTCAGAAGGGTAATGTATCATATCTCTCTGCCTCTGACCCTCCTGCATCATCCTTATGAAGACCCTTGTGATTATGGTGGGCCTACTCAAATAATCCAGGATAACTTCCCCATCTTAAACTTAATCCCGTCTACAAGGGCACCATTTGCCATGGAAGATAACATATTTAGAGGCTCCAAGGATTCCTAAATGGACATCTTTGGGAGACCATTATCCTGCCATCCACAGCTTCCAGCTTTCCTCCCAGAACCCACACCAGTTGGTCTTTTATCCCCTGATGTCCTGCTCCTGCCAAGTGCCCCCTGGTCTCCTCTGTGCCACCTGCAGTGGTCAAATCTCAGTTGGCTGGGCCCTGACATCTCTGCTACATTTGTCCAGCTAATCGTTTTCTCCTTCATGGAACTCCTTCATTCACCTTAGCTTTAACTTAATTAAATCCCAGCCTTCCCCTTGACATTGTGGACCCGGGGACTCACTGCTCTAACTACACTGACTCCCCGGGCGACCTCATTTGGTCCTTTGGTATTAAGCATTGTCCATTTACTGATGATGCCCAAGCTATGTTCCCAGTTTCAACTTCCCCTCTGCCCTCCTAGACCCAGACACTGCCCTTATAGGCCTCTCCAATCTGACACATCCAAGACGCAACTCCAGGCATTTCACTTTCTCCTGTCCAAGCTGTTATACCCATGTCAGTAAGTGGCACACAACACCTGGGTGCTTAGGCAAAATCAGTTAATCATCTGACTTTCAAATAGGGAGATTATCCTGGGACATCCAGGTGGGCTAGTGGTCACAAGGGTCTTGTAAGTGGAAGACGAGGGTGGGAGGATCCGTGTCAGAAGGATGCAGTATAGGACTCAGCTGGTCATTGCTGACCCTAGAGAGAGAGGAAGGGGCTACATGTCCGGAATGGGCATCCTCCGGAAGCTGAAAACAGATTCCGAAAAAAGAAAACCAGTTCTCCCCCAGAGCCTCCAGAAAGGAACACAGCCCTGCTGACACCTTGATTTTAACCCAGTGAGACTCACTTAGGACTTCAGACCTCCAGAACTACAAGTAGTAACCTCGTGTTGTTTTAAGCCACTATGTTTGTAGTAATTTGTTACAGCAGTAATAGGAAGCTTAAAAAATGTCAAAAAAAGAAACACTTTTTCTATTTATGTTTCCCCAGTTGGTTTTTACTTTGCTATTTTTTTAACATACAGAAATTTAAAATTTTTACCAAATGTGTTTAATGAGCACAGAATTTTAATTTGGGATAATAAAAAATTCTGGACATGGATCGTGGTGATGGCGGCACCAGTGTGGATGGAGGAGTTGATCTGAAGATTTTCCTGCACAAAAACCCCCACCGAATCTGTTTCTCGAGGACCTCGACCTGAGGTCAAGTGAAAGCAGCATGAAGCTCATGAATAACCATAAGACAGTTCATCAGGGCTCCTCACTAAGAGAACAAAGGAAGCTTTTTTCCTGGATGGCCAAGGCGGTCTTGCATGGCGGGAGAAGGCGGGTTTAACATGAAACGGGAAGGACGGAAAGGACTTCCCGTGGCCACAGGTGGGAAGGTGTTTCTCCAGAAAGGAGACCCATGAGCCAAGAGGAGAAGCAGGGAAGGGTAAGGCTCAGCCCAGGGGCAGGGGAAGCCCACTGCGGCTGAGACAGTGTTGGCCAGGGAAGCGCGGACGGAAAGGTGAGCCGCACTGACCTCTTCCTGACCTCGCCTCACTTGAGGCCGGGAGGCCCCTCCTGCACAGATTGTGAAGTCATTAACCTTTGAATAAGTCAAGAATGCTGCTAGGACCTGAGAAAGATCAGGAACTTTTGGTAAAAGAGCTCAGAGAGAAATTATATACCCTGAGTAGGGAGGGGTGTCTGAGAGGTGGAAAAATTACCTTTTGAAATGAATTGTTAAAGGAACACTAACATCTTATTCTGAATGCGTTCTTTTATGAGTTCCATATGGACACATACAACAACCTGCCACAGAAAATGGGAAGGCATGCCTTCCACAATCCGTTTTTACAGATGACGATTCAAAGACAGAGAGGTGAAGCAATTCGTGCAAGGTCGACAATTAGTGGAACTATATTCCTCAAGGCTGATAGATGAGTATAGCAGCGTATTGAACACTAACACTGATAGAATTTATAAGTTCATGGATTTCGGGGAGTTTTAAGGATTCTTAAAAATCATGTAACAGAGCTGGAGAAGATGGCAGCATGAGCAGGGCGGCGGAAATCTCCTCCCAAAACCATATATATTTGTGAAAATACAACAAATACAGCTATTCCTAAAAGAGGGACCAGAAGACATAGTACAACAGCCAGGCTACAGCTACAACTGCGATAACTCAGCACCTCACGGAGTGGGTAAGATACAAAGCAGCGACCTGGCTGGACCCTAGCACTCCCCTACCCCAGCTCACCGGTGGGAGGAAAAGAATCAGAGTGGGGAGGGAGTGGAAGCACAGGACTGCTAAATAACCACCCCAGGTGATCTGCACCGGGAGCACAGACACACATTGCATGGTGTATTGGAGATTAGAGAAACGGAAGGGCAGGATCCGAGACGGAGACTTCGAGCGGGTTGCCACAGCTGGCTCCCCTGGGACAAAAGAAAAGCGGGCGCTTTTTTAAAGTCTTAAAGAGACAAGGGCCCAACAGCGGAAGAAAACCGTCCCAGCGCACTCAGCCCAGCAGCCTGGGAATCTTGAGGAATTTTGGGCCCATAACCAGCTGCCGGGTAAAGCAGCCCCACCGATGCCCCTCACGGTCGTAGGCAGCCTGCCATTTGTTCCCAACCTCCCCACCCCCCACCCCTCGGCCGATGCTGCAAATGGTCGGGCAGATCCACCACAGCTGCAGAGCAGTGGGAGAGCGGCCCCGCCCATAGCAACCACTCAGAATCTCCTCCCAGCGGACACGTAGAAGGGCCGCGGAACTGCAGACAGCACCCGGAGTGGCTGCAACCCCCCACAGTGTTCTAGGTTAGCCTGAGGGCAGTGTCGTACAGAGCAGCTCAGGAGATTATCCCAGAGACTGCCTCCCAGTGTGCGGGTAACCAGCAGCGGCTGCAGAGGACAAGGAGAACAACAAGCAGGAAGGGGCTTTGTTCTCCCAGCTGACACACGTGGCACCTGCTTGCGACCACTTCTATGGCCATGAAAGACAGAGAGAGGGCCAGGTGGGATAGATTTAAACAACCTTCCTGAAAAAGAATTCAAAATAAAAGTCATAACCATGCTGATGGACCTACAGAGAAATGTGCAAGGGCTAAGAGAGGAAGTCAGGAGGGACATTACAGAAATGAAACAATCTATTGATGGCCTCAAGAGCAGACTGGACAAGGTGCAAGAGACTGTTAATGGAATAGAAATCAGAGAACAGGAATACAGAGAAGCTGAGGCAGAGAGAGATAAAAGGATCTCCAGGAATGAAAGAATATTAAGAGAACTGTGTGACCAATCCAAACGGAACAATATTCGCATTATACGCATACCAGAGAAGAAGAGAGAGAAAAAGGGATAGAAAGTGTCTTTGAAGAAATAATTGCTGAAAACTTTCCCACGCTGGGGAAGGAAATAGTCTCGCAGTCCATGGAAGCCCACAGATCTCCCAACACAAGGGACCCAAGAAAGACAACACCAAGACACATAACAATTAAAACGGCAAAGATCAAAGATAAAGACAGAGTGTTAAAGGCAGCTAAAGAGAGAAAAAAGATCACCTACAAAGGAAAACCCATCAGACTATCACCAGACTTCTCAACAGAAACCTTACAGGCCAGAAGAGAATGGCATGATATATTTAATGCAATGAAACAGAAGGGCGTTGAACCAAGAAGGCTGTATCCAGAAAGATTATCATTTAAATTTGAGGGAAGGATTAAACAATTCCCAGACAAGCTAAAGTTGAGGGAATTTGCTTCCCACAAACCACCTCTACAAGATATCTTAAATGGATTGCTCTAGATGGAAGTACTCCTAAGGCTAAAAAGATGTCACCAGAGAAAATAAAATCATAGCAAAGAAAGCAGACCATCCAAATACTAACTAAAGGCAAAAAACAAAATCAACTATCCAAAAACAGTAAAAGAAAATGCAAAAGAGTACAGAATAAAACAACTAACATACAAAGAATGGAGGAGGAAGAATAAGAAGGGAGAGAAATAAAGAATAATCAGACAGTGTTTATAATAGCTTAACAAGAGAGTTAAGTCAGATTGTTAGACAGTAAAGAAGCTACCCTTGAACCTTTGGTAACCACATATCTAAAGCCAGCAATGGCAATAAGTACATATCTATCGATAATAATCCTTAATCTAAATGGACTGAATACACCAATCAAAATACACAGAGTAATAGAATGGACAAAAAAGCAAGACCCATCTATATGCTTCTTACAAGAGACTCACCTCAAACTCAAAGATATACACAGACTAAAAGTGAAGGGATAGAAAAAGATATTTCATGAAAACAACAGGGAGAAAAAACCAGGTGTTGCACTACTTGTATTAGACAAAATAGACTTCAAAATGAAGAAAGTAGCAAGAGATAAAGAAGGACATTACATAATGATAAAGGGGTCAGTCCAACAAGAGGATACAACCATTTTAAATATATATGCACCCAACACAGGAGTGCTGACATATGTGAAACAAATACTAACAGAATTAAAGGAGGAAATAGAAAACAATGCATTCATTTTAGGAGACTTCAACACACCACTCACTCCAAAGGACAGAACAACCAGACAGAAAAAAAGTAAAGACACAGAGGCACTGAACAACACACTAGAACAGATGGACCTAACAGACATCTGCAGAACTCTACACCCAAAAGCAGCAGGATACACACTCTTCTCAAGTGCACATGGACCATTCTCCAGAATAGACCACATACTAGGCTACAAAAAGAACCTTAGTAAATTCAAAAATATTGAAATTCCACAAACCAACTTCTCAGATCACAAAGGTATAAAACTAGAAATAAATTGTACAAAGAAAACAGAAAGGCTCACAAATACATGGAGGCTTAACAACATGCTCCTAAATAATCAATAGATCAATGACCAACTTAAAACAGATATCAAACAATATATGGAGACAAATGACAACAGCACAAAGCCTCAACTTCTGTGGGATGCAGCAAAGGCAGTTCTAAGAGGAAAGTATATTGCAATCCAGGCCTATTTAAAGAAGGAAGAACAAACCCAAATGAATAGTCTAAAGTCACAATTATTGAAATTGGAAAAAGAAGAACAAATGAGACCCAAAGTCACCAGAAGGAGGGACATAATAAAGATTAGAGAAGAAATAAATAAAATTGAGAAAATAAAACTGTAGAAAAAATCAATGAAACCAAGAGCTGGTTCTTTGAAAAAATAAACAAAATAGATAAACCCCTAGCCAGACTTATTAAGAGAAAAAGAGAATCTACACACATAAACAGAATCAGAAATGAAAAAAGAAAAATCACGACAGACCCCACAGAAATACAAAGTATTATTAGAGAATACAAAGAAAATCTATATGCTAATAAGCTGGAAAACGTAGAAGAAATGGACAACTTCTTAGAAAAATACAATTTTCCAACACTGACCAAAGAAGAAACAGAAAACCTAAACAGACCAGCAACGAAATTGAATCAGTAATCAGAAAACTACCCAAGAACAAAACCCCTGGACCAGATGGATTCACCGCTGAATTTTATCAGACATATAGAGAAGAAATAATACCCATTCTACTTAAAGTTTTCCAAAAAATTGAAGAGGAGGGAATACTTCCAAACTCATTCTATGAAGCTAGCATCACTCTAATACCAAAACCAGGCAAAGACACCACCAAAAAAGAAAATTACAGACCTATATCCCAGATGAACATAGATGCAAAAATACTCAACAAAATATTAACAAACCAAATTCAAAAATACATCAAGAGGATCATACACCATGATCAAGTGGGATTCATCCCAGGGATGCAAGGATGGTGCAATATTAAAAAATCCATCAACATCATCCACCACATCAATAAAAAGAAGGACAAAAACCACATGATCATTTCCATAGATGCTGAAAAAGCATTTGACAAAATTCAACATCCATTCATGATAAAAACTCTCAACAAAATGGGTATAGAGGGCAAGTACCTCAACATAATAAAGGCCATATATGATAAAGCCACAGCTAACATCATACTTAACAGCGAGAAACTGAAAGCTTTTCAGCTAAGATTGGGAACAAGACAGGGATGCCCACTCTCCCCACTGTTATTCAACATAGTACTGGAGGTCCTAGCCATGACAATCAGACAAAACAAAGAAATACAAGGCATCCAGATTGGTAAAGAAGAAGTCAAACTGTCACTATTTGCAGAGGACATTATATTGTACATAAAAAACCCTAAAGATTCCACTCCAAAACTACTAGAACTGATATCTGAATTCAGCAAAGTTTCAGGATACAAAATTAACACAACGAAATCTGTTGCTTTCCTATACAGTAACGATGAACTAGCAGAAAGAGAAATCAGGAAAACAATTCCATCCACAATTGCATCAAAAGAATAAAATACCTAGGAATAAACCTAACAAAGGAAGTGAAAGACCTATACCCTGAAAACTACAAGACACTCCTAAGAGAAATTAAAGAGGACACTAACAAATGGAAATACATCCCATGCTCTTGGCTAGGAAGAATAAATATTGTCAAAATGGCTATACTACCTAAAGCAATGTACAGATTCAATGCAATCCCTATCAAAATACCAACATCTTTCTTCAATGAACTGGAACAAATTATTCTGAAATTCATATGGAACCACAAAAGACCCCAAAGAGCCAAAGCAATCCTGAGAAAGAATAAAACAGGGGGAATTACGCTCCCAGACTTCAAGCTCTACTACAAAGCTTCAGTAATCAAGACAGTTTGGTATTGGCACAAGAACAGACACACAGATCAGTAGAACAGAATAGAAAATCCAAACATTAAACCAAACATATACAGTCAATTAATATATGATAAAGGAGCCTTGGATATACAGTGGGAAGATGACAGCCTCTTCAGCAGCTGGTGTTGGCAAAACTGAACAGCTACATGTAAGAGAATGAAACTGGACTAATGTCTAACGCCATACACAAAAGTAAACTGAAAATGGATCAAAGACCTGAACGTAAGTCATGAAACCATAAAACTCTTAGAAAAAAACATAGGCAAAAATCTCTTGGACATAAATATGAGCGACTTCTTTATGAACATATCTCCCCGGGCAAGGGAAACAAAAGCAAAAATGAACAAGTGGGACTATATCAAGCTGAAAAGCTTCTGTACAGCAAAGGACACCATCAGTAGAACAAAAAGACATCCTACAGTATGGGAGAATATATTCATAAATGACATACCCGATAAGGGGTTGACATCCAAAATATATAAAGAACTCATGCACCTCAACAAACAAAAAGCAAACAATCCAATTAAGAAATGGGCAGAAGACATGAATAGACACTTCTCCAAAGAAGAAATTCAGATGGCCAACAGGCACATGAAAAGATGCTCCACATCGCTAATCATCAGAGAAATGCAAATTAAAACCACAATGCTGTATCACCTCACACCAGTGAGGATCGCCAACATCCAAAACACAAACAACAAATTGTTAGTGAGGATGTGGCGAAAAGGGAACCCTCCTACACTGCTGGTGGGAATGCAAATTAGTCCAACCATTGTGGAAAGCAGTATGGAGGTTCCTCAAAAAACTCAAAATAGAAATACCATTTGACCCAGGAATTCCACTCCTAGGAATTTACCCTAAGACTGCAGCAGCCCAGTTTGAAAAAGACATATGCCCCCCTATGTTTATCGCAGCACTATTTACAATAGCCAAGAAATGGAAGCAACCTAGGTCCTAAGTGTCCATCAGTAGATGAATGGATAAAGAAGATGTGGTACATATACACAATGGAATATTGTTCAGCCATAAGAAGAAAACAAATCCTACCATTTGCAACAACATGGATGGAGTTAGAGGGTATTATGCTCAATGAAATAAGCCAGGTGGAAAAAGACAAGTATCAAATGATTTCACTCATCTGTGGAGCATAAGAACAAAGAAAAAACTGAAGGATCAAAACAGCAGCAGACTCACAGAACCCAAGAACGGACTAATAGTTACCAAAGGGAAAGGGACTGGGGAGGATGGGTGGGAAGGGAGGCACAAGTGGAAAAAAGAGGCATTACGATCAGCAGATATAATGTTGGGGGGGCACGGGGAGGGCTGTACAACTCAGAGAAGACAAGAAGTGATTCTATAGCATCTCACTACGCTGATGGACAGTGACTGTAATGGGGTAAGTGGGGGGGACCTGATGAAGTAGGGAGTTTAGTAACCATAATGTTGCACATGTAATTGTAGATTAGCAATACCAAAATAAAAAAAATCATGTAACAAATTAAAAACACTGAGATTTGTGGGTGGGGAGGGAGGGGCCAAGTAACTCACCCAAGATCATGGAATATTAGAATTAGACTGGGTCCCAGTTCTTGGGAATTCTTATCACTGAGCAGCTATGGAAAGTTTTGCCAGCAATGCAGTGGGATTTGGTGTTGACTCCTCTCAGACCTGCTTTATTAGCAGCCCAACAAACAACTCTTGGGGCTCCATCCTTATGACCAGCGAGCAGGAGCAGTAGAAATTTTTTATTTCTGGGTGCTTCATTGAGATCCAGAAAAAGTGTCATGTGGTCCATTCCTGAGTGATCTGGCATCAAATTACAACTTCACAACCTGAGGCCTGGGGTGTGGGGCCCTCTCTATGGCAGAGGGGCCCATCAGGATCCCAGCTCACCAGCTTACCCGGTAATGCCTGCCTGTGCCCCAGCAACACTGAACCTCGCACCGTCCCCAAGCCCAGCGAGTGGTCACAAGCCAGAACTTATGCGCATGCTGGATGTGTTTCCTGCTTTCTGCTGCTCCACCAGTGAGATCTTAGTTCTTCACAATTCATTTAAAAAAAAATCTACACCCATGTTTATAGCAGTCATATTCACTAAAGCCAGGAGGTAGAAATGACCCATCAAAAGATGAATGGATAAACAAAATGTGGCCTATCCATACAATGGAATATTACTTAACCTTAAAAAGGAAGGAAATTCTGACACAGGCTACTCCATGGATGAACCTTGAAGACATTAGGCTTGCTGAAATAACTGGGCACATAAAGACAAAATACTGTATGATTCCACTTACACGAGGTCCCTAGAGTCATCAGATTCACAGAGACAGAAGTAGGATGGGTTGGCAGAGATGGGAGAGGAGAGAGAGGACAGGGATTGTTTAGTGGGTTTAGGGTTTCAGTATGGGAAAATGAAAAAGGCCTGGCAAGTGATTGCACAACAGTGTGAATATACTTAACACCATTGACCTATACACTTAAAATGGTAAAAATGGTAAATTTCACTTTTTACTACAATTTGAAAAAAAATTTTTTAACAAAGCCCATCCTCAGCACAGTCTGGCTTGAGTCCCCACGTGGGGTGGTCCACTCCCCCAGGTCTGTCCCAGTTCCCCTGAACACACTTCCACTGATGCACAGACCCCCGGCCACCATGTAACTATTTACCGAGGTGCTTCGTTCAGGGTGGGGGCTGCTTTTTCCCATGGGTCTCTGTAGCCCCAGCCCCCTGCACAGTTGCCCACGCATGGCCAGGGCTCAACAAATGCTAGCTGAACAATAGGACCCTAAGTAGGATGTTACCATGAAATGTCAAGCCTTCCCTGGCATTTGGCATGATCGTAGGTCCGTGGAGACTCAGCCTGATGTCTTTACAACTGACAAGCCATTTATAAAGAATTGGCTCCACAGACTGAGCACTTTCCCCTTGAAAAATGGAGATGAATAAGAAAATATTGAGCATCCTGAAGCAATCGGGTGATTTACAGAGACATTAATGGGAGCTGAGCCCTGCCCAGCTCAACTTTGCATTGTCGGCATCTGATTCGCCTCCATAGCCTTCCTCCCCTTATCAGGATCTGCTGACCGCAAGCCTATAAATAGTGCCGTAGCGTGTGGCCAGGGGTGTCAGGGATGTCCGCCACGGTGATTGAAGTGTCTGTCGAAGAAGCTTAAGGGTGCATCACAGTGGAGGATGGACTGGAGATGGGACCTGGTGAATGTTAATTATGGGGCTGCAGCCTGGGACCCGGGCCCTGCAGCCTGGGAGGTGGGAGGAAGGGGAGGCCAGCTGCCTGCTGAGGCGCGGAGCCCTTCCTGGCAATTCCTCTCCTCCCAAGCTGGTTGCTGTTCAGTGCTGGTGCTTCCGGCCCAGCACTGAGGGGTCGTCAGTCCCAGCACATTTTCACAGCTTCCTGGACCCTCCACCATGCCCACCTTGCCCCCTCCATCAGCTACTCGCCTAGTCTTGGGAGGTGGAGAAGAGCCGGCTGGATGCAGCAGGCCCCCCAAAGAAGGGGAGAGAGGGGGTGGCAGTGGGAACTGGAGATTATTGGAAAGGAGTGTCTCCGAGGTGATCTAGCATGCTTCATACAAGGCCCCCCAGGAATGGGAGTTTACAAGAGGTGTGAAAGCAAACAGCAAAGCATGCACAGGACTAAATGGCTTTGGTGATAGTAATAACGCTAATAACCTACACTGACTGGGTACTTGTTTAGTGTCCAGCACTGTGCTAACAGTTTTAAATGGCTTATCTCATTTAATCTTCCAATAACTCCATACAGTATATTCCATTATCTCCATTTTCCTGTTAAGGAAACTGAGGCAACAGGAGGTCAAGTGACCTGCTCCAGGACCTGGGTGGTCTGTTTAGGGACACACATGGGGAGGCTGGATGGGAACCATCATAAATAAGATAAATAGCTGCAACCCTGAGGCTGGGTCACCATGAAAACATCTGCTAGATATGTGTGGGAACTGTAGGAAGATGGCCAGAACCTGGGACTAAAATGTCCCCTAGGTGCCAAGCATCCATGTCAGTCAGAGGGCAGATTGATATTTCAATCCAGGGGCCATAGAGGAGGTGGGGCAAGACGGACTGGCGATCCCTACCTCAGGATGGTAGCTCTGGGCCGTGCACCCAAGCTGGCTGCACACAGGATGCCGAGTGACACACAGCAGGGAAGGCAGGCTCCTACCCCAGGGCCCCCTACACACACTCCAGCGGGAACTTGGCCACATGCAGGGGGTGTCCCAACTGGGTCGTTCACAGACATCCGAGTCTTCAAAGGAGAAGACAGTCTTTTGGCAAGAATCCTCAGCCTGCGCTTTCTCAGAATTTATAATGAAATCTGCCTGAAATTACAGACTTAATTTTTAATGATCCCTCAGTAGACCTTGTCATGAAAAAGACAAAATGCATTCCTGTGTAGATACTGGGGTACACACTCACTCAGATTAGTTTAGCCCTGGAGATGTACCACACGCGTGAAGCCCATGTTCAGCACGTGGTTAGTGGGAGCCCATGTGTGCCAGGGGTGGTGCTGGGCCCCGTGGCTATTACATCAAATAAGACGCGGCCCAGCCCTCGAAGTGCTCACAGTTTCAGGGGGTAACTGGCAGTCAGTGGCAAGGCTGCAGGAGGGCCCGTGGTGGAAGTGCACATGGAACCCAGAAGGAGCACAGCAGAGGGCTGGGGCCTGCTTTGGGAGCACCGGGCAGCGGACCTTGACACCAGAATTAGGATGCAGGGAGTTTCTCTAGAGGTGAAAGGTCGCTAGTAGAGGACTGGAGAATGAGGCAATGGAGGAGAGCAGCTAACGTTCTCAAGCCAACCCCCACCCCCACCCCGGGGGGCTGATGTGCTCTATCCTGCTGGGGAGACGGCTGGCCTCTGAGCCACCCCCTGGGGGATGAGGAAGCTGGGCGGCTCACCGACTAAGCCCACTCCCAAGGGCTTTAGTTCCCAGCATTTCTGACCTGCCACCCAGGTGACAGGCAAGCAGATCCCTGAGGAGCTTGGGGGCGGGGAGCAGAAGGGGAGGCTATGCCGGCATCGGGATGCTGGCTGGTGGGCCCTGGAGCCTGGAGCAGTAAAGGAAAGGGCACACAGCTGGAATGCTCGTGTCCACCCAAGAGACACGCACCTCCTGGGGGTTATTTCTAAGGAGGCTGTCTTGCCTCTCAAACTAGAATATAAGCGTGACCGAGGACAAAAGCCACTCCTACACCTCTCCGCGTCCAGTCACATGATACTGCCACACACATGACCAATACCCTGTGCCCAGTGTCAGACCAGCAGGGATGGTTGCATGCATAATCCCCCCAAGGACTCAGTGTTGTGAGATCATCAACTCCGGTTTACAGAGAAGGAAACACACTCAGTGTCCAGGCTGCTGCCTGGGGCTCTGGGTGTTGTGCACAGCACACCCGTGGGGGTGCTATCCCCACAGACTTCTATATGAATGGAGCCTCTGTGAGCTGTTCAGTGCACGACCTGCTCAACCATATGCAGAGACCCCGTGCGAGAAAGGTTAGGCAACTTTCCGAGCCTCCCACCACCATGAAGCAGCAGCATGGAACCCTCCCTGTCTGCTCCAAAGCCCTGAGTCCAGGTCCCTGCCTCTTCCCCTCCACAGTCTGAGGAAGGCATTTCATAAGTATTTCACAGTAACACGGATCTCCTAAAAGAAAACCCATCTTACCTCGGTCGGTCCCTCAGAATGCCACTGCAGCACCCCGCTTCAGCGCCTAAAGGATTCGTGCATGGAACCAGGAAGAAACCAGACCCAGCCAGAGAGCAGCCTGACTTGTGACAGGCAAAATAAAAGAAACAGAAGCAAATATCAGAGACGGGGGAGGAGCAGAAAAAGCAGCCATCTTTAGAAGACAACACGGAAGCAGCTTGAAGAGGCAAAGGATTCGGGAGGAGATGAGGGGTATTTAGACTGAGGAACCCCACGGTACCCCAGAGAACTCAGAGCTCTGACGCCAGCTCCCAGGAGATGCACTTCCTCTGCGGCCATCACCAGGGTCAGGAGCTGTGGTCAGAGGCTTGCCTGGGGACCTGGCCACAATTCCATGCTAATATCTCTCTGTTGAGAACTTGAAGCAGAGTCCAGCCTGATTTCAGGGGAGGGTCTGAGGCCGAGGGCTGGGGGGTCAGTGAGGGCAGACACCAGTGCTGCCGGGCCTGAGGGCCACCATCCCCAAGGGCATCACCTGGTGCCATTCCTCCCTAGTCTGACTCTCAGCAGCCTCTCGTCAGGGAGAGCCGCGTGTAAACCTGAGTCTACAGAGCCGGCTGCACTTGGTCTGAATGGGGTTTCAGGGCCAGACACCATGCAGAGCCCCTCCCAGGGTTTTACGAAATTCTTGCACATGCCTGCCCCCACAGCCCATCAGCTGGTCCCCAACCACACAGGCTCTCTCAGGGCTTGGGGTCAACTTTACCCCACAAGCTTATGAAGAATGTTTTCCGAATGGCATATCAAGCCTCTGGGAGGCATTCAGACCAATGCAATTTCCTCCTCCTTTTAACCCACACCTAAACCACCCAAGTGACCTGCTTCCTATCCCCCCTCAGCCCGGAGCATTATAGCTCTGGGAGCAGGTAGATCACCCGGAAGTGACACGAGGCCCCGCCATGGAGGCTCTAGAAGGAGAGTGTGCATGCGAGCTCAGAGAGGGTTGCTTTCCCAGATGATAGACATATTGTCTGAAAGGTGGCCTTCAAAGGAGTCCCAAAGGTCCCTCTCAAAGCACCCATTCTTCTGCGCCTGATCCCACACCCGCCCCTTCTTCCTGTACCCACCCTGCTCTGGCTCCTAGGATGCTCTGTCAGGGCTTCCCCCCAATTCAGTGAGCATCCCTGGTGCTCTGGCCCCATCCACCTGGTCACGGAAAGATGGCAAGGGCTGGGCTCCTGCACCTCCCACCTCTTCTGCTCCATCACTTTCTTTCCCATCAGCATGCAAGCCTGAATTTGAAATAAACATCCAAATGGGAGCTCTCTGCCTCCCATCTTTGACCTCACTGCAAACAGGCCTCATGACTCCAGTAAAGCTGCTCAGATGCAGGTCACACATGACTCCACGGGGCAACCAGCTGGTCCCTCCTCTGTCTGCATCCCAGCCTCACAGAGGACCACTCCTTCCTGCTGGAATGCTGTCTTCCCCGCCTGCTAGAGCACCACCGTCTTTGGGGTCCCCCTGACCTTTTGGGGGCTCCTTGCCAGCTCCTTTGGCAGGCTCCTCCTCCTCTTTCCGACTAACTGCCAACAGGTCCAGGCTCTGCTCTGAGCAGCTGCCCTTTCTGCGCATTCCTCCCAGGTAATCACACCTGTCTCCAGGCTCTAAAGGCCACGTATTTGACCCCAGCCCACATCTCCTGCTCTTGTCTCCTCCAGGAGTTCCCAATCCCTAGATCCAACTGCCTGTGTATGTGGCTCCTTGGATGCATAAGAACTATCTCAGACTTAACAGGGCAAACAGAATGTTTTATTTCCTCCCTCACCCACAGCCTATACCTTCCTATCCCCTCCATCTCTAGGACCCGCACCACTGGCCACCCAGATTTTCCAGCCAAAACTCTAGGCATCCTCACGGAGGCCCCTTCTTTGCTCTCTCCCCCCTTGAAGCCCATTACTGAGCCCTGATCCCCACTGCTGCCAGTGTGGACTGGACACCCCATCTCTGGAGATTGTCAGCTCCTCTGAGGGGCCTTCTCACCTTCCCTCTTGGACCTTCTTCGTTCTAGTCTCAGGAGAGCTGGCAGAACTTTAAAAAACACATTTAGAAAAACATGCACCCTTTATCATGGCCTCCTAGGCCTCTAGCCCCCGGCTGCCTCTCAGCCTGGACCCTCCCCTTGTTTGCACTTCGCCAGCCACACAGCCATGCCTGTTCCTTAAATGTGGCAAGCCCATCTTCATGCTGAGTCTCGCCCTCCCCTGCCCTCCTCCTTGGACTATACCCCCTCATCTTAACATCATGGAGTCCCTCCTTAAATGTCCTCTCCCGGTCTCTTGCCCCTATTCCTTTCCTCTATTTCCAGTCTTTGCAGATCCCATAATCACCCCATTTGTCTTCTTGTTTATAAGTTTGTCTGTTGATTGCCTTCCAAGCCAGTGTTTAGAGTGTGACTGAACATTGTAGTCACTGAGAAGCACTTGAGTGAACTAAGAATGAACAAATGGTTGAATCAGACCCAAACAAAGGGGAGCTAAGATGTGAAGTCTGCTTGAAACCTGGGCATCGCCAAGAGTCTTGTGAGAGCTCAGCTGCCTTCAAGAACAGTGCGTCATGGTTCTTCTAACCCCGGAGACAATGACGAAATGAAAGTCATGCCCAGAAGTCTAGGCAAGGACACTTCCTTCTAATTCCTCCTCTAAATCAATCTCATCATTGCAATTAGTGCATTTTACATTACAGAGTTGACCTGAGCCTGAGAGTAAATCAATGACACCAGGGATCACAGAAAATAAATGAGCCCACTTCAGAATTCTCAGGCTCAAACTTCAAAGAGATATTTATTTCCACTTTAACCCTTAATTCTTGTGGCTGACCATTCGATGCCGTGCCATGAACAATAGCTTCATAGTCATGCCATTGATCAACTGCCTACATTTTCTTTCATTGGGATTTGTATTTTGATCTGTCATTTTTCTATAACTATATGTCAGGATTGTATTTCAGTAAGAAAACCTATTTGAAGCCAATAGTATAGGTCTTAAATCTCAGCATTAGAAAAAGTACTGACACAAGAAAGGTTTTGTTAACATCTATCAGATAATGATCCAAAAATCAGAGTGGCCCACAGCTGGGCAAAGTCAAAACTTCATGCTATTACTGTTCGAATAGGCAAACTCTTTGGATTTGTAAAGAATGCAGTATAAAAAAGGAAGATGGACTGGGCTTATTAAATGAAAATAGGCAAGACTTTCCCCCCAGAGATAGGTTTTGCCCTTTGACACCAGTTGGCACTCTCAGACCCTGTGTGGCCTATAGCCATACACTTTCCTCTGATTTTAAAATTCTAATGCATTTTATAGTACGTCTTCTCATCAAAGATGAAAATAGTTTGATTCATGTTATACTAAGTACTAATGATCAACTTCTCAAAATCACTGTATCCTAGATGTGGTTTCTGAGACTTGAGGAGGGGGCTTTAATGAAGCCACCACCCCATTACTCCCCGTGCGAAATCTTGCTTAAGGATCAGCCACCCCCGAATAAGGCCATTCATTGTGCCAGCCCAAAGATCTGTTTAGAAGGGTCGGAGCTCTTCTGCGGCCCCTTATCTCCCATCTGCTCCGTCAGCTCCTGTGAAACGTCCCCGCCTGGCTCAGGCCCTCACTGCCTGCCTGGTGAGCTTCTCTGCCTGGATTCTCACCCTCGGCACAGGTGTCTTCAGTCCACCCTTCCCCCTGCAGCCCTGCATCTGTTGTTCTAAAGCACAAATGTGATCATGGTGATACTCCCTCCACATGGAGGGGTGCCCACAGGAGAAGTTATTCGTATGAAATCCCGAAGCAGCCATAACCTTCACCCCTCCCACCTTTGCAGTTTAATGTCATTGCTCCTCACCCTCCCGTCTCACTCCACGCTGCAGCCATGCTACACCACAGATGGCTTCACGTCTTCTTAGCTTCACGGACCCTCATGTTTTCTCCATTTGAAGGGTGTCTCCTGCCCCGCCCAGCTCCTTCTGCTCATCTCAAAGTAGAGCATCATCTCTGCTGGCAAATAAATATTCCAAGGCCTCAGACTTGGCTGCAGACCTCTCCTCGGTGTGCCCATCATCCCTAGCGCATAAACTGTTTTCCCGATAAACTACTTTACTAGTCCACCTGCACCGCCTGACTGTGATCTCTTTGAGGGCTGCGTCAGGGGACTTTCCGGCACATAGCAAGCATTCAACAAATGTTACATGAATGAATGTTGAATGACTGTCTGAATGAGCCTGTTATTACAATGACTGCCAAAAGCTTTTTAAAGAAATGCCAGCTCCTGTCATCGGAGCCAAGAGGAACCAGGTAAGAAGCCAGTGTCCAGGCCTAAGGCAGAACACTGGAGGGAAGGTAGATTGTCTTATACGGACCATCATGGAGGTGGCTAGAGAAGTCAAAGGGAGAAACTACCCAAATGGAGCCAAACACATGAGGCTGTAACTTGGGTTCCAGTGAGGAAGACAGTTTTCCTGTGACACATGTATAGAAACAAAGGTGTCATGAATAGAAACAAAAGAAAAAAAAAGGATTGGAAAAGGAATTTGAGAACAAGATTTTAAAGAACTTTGATATTTACAAATAATAACCTAATCAAAAGAGAGGCCCTGAGACGTCAGGGGCCAAGCTACTCGTGCTGCTTGACAAAGTCCAGGCTCGAGGATGCTTTCAGAAGATCTGGAAGCCTCCCAGCTGGCCCTTGTTATTTCCCGCTGTATTATTAATTTTCCCATGTGCTTCATTACTTGGAGCTCTAACAAAAAGTACACCATAATTCTCAGAAATATAACAAGAATTTACCCGCCTTTTATTTTCAGTTTTACTCCAAATACTTAAGGCACGTAGCCAAAGCTCAAGGAAAGCTCACCCTACCTTTCCTGCTTACTCAGAAGAAACTCCCTCTTTGGAACCTGTACAGGGTTGCCCCCTTTCTGCCCTAATATTATAGGAGAGGAGTTTTATAAGAAATTACAGCATAAAGAGATATGGGAACCAGGACTGCGGGGAGGACCCCCTTCTGACTCACCAATTGCCCAGAAAAGAATTAGTAATAAGTTTCCTTTTCCCACTATAGAAGTACCCCCTAATGTAGCTGTAGAGATTTTGAGTAGAAAATGGTGCTTTTCTAAAGGTAAACGTAGCATGGGAAAAATTAATTGATGGACTCTGTTTCCCAGTCCTATTTCATATCCTAGGGTTCATGATCTATACATGAATAGGTAGTTTTTGATTAATAGAACAATGGTTAGTGCAGTTCAAGTTTTTTTATATATAGAAAAGAATTAAAAGAAATAGGCCCAGCTGGTGTTTGGTAAGTGAGAAACAAAAGGAAAGGTGTGTTAATCAGTAGAGTGCTTACAGGAATAGAAATGGTTAGGGGGAGTTGATAAGTAATCAAGGACAGAACAAACAAGACCAAGACAGCCTTTAGGACCTAATTGCCCTTGCTATTGTTTCAATACCATGTAAGACACCGCCCTCCAGGACACTAGAGACTGCCGGAAATTGAGTTTAGAATTAGTTAATGGTTGTCTGTTAAGTTCCCCACTCAGAATTCTATTGATTGTTAACTTGTATAAAATAAACGACTACTAACCTTATGCTAGGAGATGCTTGCACCTTAGTCAGTGTGAGTGTCTTCTCATTCGCCGACGCCGTCTCACTCCCCTTTGATACCTCACCCCAGCTGGAGCTGGACTCCAGCACTGAGATGTATGAACAAGTATTCACTCAACACAGGCCTGCTGAGGAGACATCCATAGAAACCCCGGTGCATTGCCCCTGAGCAAGTAACCACTGCTAAGGGCTGGGAGGTGTAGGCTTCCCTCTGGAGGAGAAACAGGAAAAATCTCCTTCCGTCTAGTTTGCTTTAGTGCTGTACTGGGGAATCAACAAACTGACATCTCAAAGTTCCTGCCACAATAGGGAAGACAGGCTAGAACGAAATGTGCCCGCTTGACCTTGCTGGGGTACGAGTTAGACATGTCTCCTAGTCGAGCTCCCCCTGTGCCAGGCCCAGGACATCAACATCACAAGTCCAGAAACTGAGTCTAGGGTTGACCAGATATTCGAACAAATGAAGGTAAACAAAATTTCTAACAGGTGAATATATAGATCAGAACAGCCTACATGTACATTTACATTAAAAAAAATCAGCTGCTCAGTAGCCCGTTATACTCACATCTACACACCTGTGCGGGTTCTCCCTGGAGGGACACCTGTAAGGGAAAGTCACCGTGTTAGATGAAGAGGACTGGGGGCCATGGAGTCCAGCAAAGGCTGCTGGTTGAATAACCCTTAAGCCTAAGGCTAGGGGCTCTGCCAGCCAATGACCCTGCCTCCACTGTAAGGCAGTGTCAGTCACTCATCAGACACCTGGATGTGAATGGACCAGTCTTTCCTCCACCAGCTCCTCTTCTAGCCCCTCTCCCTTCCTCAGACTGGACATAGGGGATTAGGTTTAAGACTTTTGGAAATGATACCAAAATTAGTTGGTCTCATAGTTTGGGTACTACCAAAAATAAATACCATGTCAAAGAGTTGAGTGGAGATAGTTTTTTGGAAGGTAATCCCAGGATGCACAAGGGAGGAAGTGAGGAAAGTGAGCCCAGGAAGAGAAAAGTCAATGAAGGCTCATTAACGATCAGGATGCACCTCGGGGACCACTTGAGGCCATCTGAGATGCTACACTGAACACACCCAGTAGAGCATTTACCTGCAGATTTCCTTCTGCATTGGTTGAAATTTGCCTCTGGAGACATTTACTGTCCACCCCATTTCCAGGCTGCACTTGGGCACACCTAGGCATGCTGCAAGTGCCAAAGAAAGGCTTCAAACTAAAGGGAAGAGAGAAACCAGAGCTTAAATTGGGGAATTGTCAGGGTGCTGGGAACTGTCTGAAGGAGCAGGTGAATTCATACAAGCCCAAGGAATATGCTGCAACTTGGAATTCTCAGATGCCTTGGGCCACACATTTACAATCAGCTAAACTGCTCTCAGAATGGCTAACTGTCTGATACTTACTTTTTTTCTTAACTCTCCTTGAGGAGTAATCTCCCAAGACCTCTGCTCAAGCCTCCGCCCTAGGTTCATGGTTGGTCCCACAAGTCAGCCCAGGGATTCAACCCCAAGAATAAAAATGATAGCGCATGAAAAGATTGTTCTTCTTTCCATAATCTTTTCATTCACATGAACTGTATATAAATGATTCATAACTTGATTTTCACCACCTGCCACAAAATATGAATTTTCAGCTCATTCTAAAGATTAATTTTTAAACCTAAAGCAGCCCCTAAAAAAGTAGAGTGATATTTTTAAAATATTTTAGTTCATTTCTCTTTTAATACAGAGATTAACAGAACTACTCAAGATTTAAGATTTTGTATTTTTTATTCAATTAATCTTAGAATTAAATGCTTATCATTGACATTAATGAAAACTAAAAAATTATTAATTGTGCCTAAATTACAATCAAGTCAAATTTTTCCAAATTAAGAGGTGATACTAAAATAATTCTTACTCCTTTTGGCTCATGATATAATTACAAAGACAATCAACCTGCTATTTATCTAGCGAATTCATTCACCACATTATAAATCAGTAATATTTACGAAAAGTTCAGTCGCCAAACACTCTTGGCTTATGCTTGAGCATCTAGAGTATATTCTCTGTTCCTTCTCTGACTGTAATAGCAAGTGACAGTGACAAAATTTCCGATAGCTGCTACCTCCGATGAGAGTGCAGTTATGGATGGAGTGGACCACAGTTAAAAGCCATCATAAAGCAAATGTCTAGGGGAATTTTGAGGACAGTGAATTCTCCACACTGCCCTACCAGGATTTCCCTCTGGAGCAGGACACACACAGTGGAGAAACTTCGGGGAATGGAATTAAAACTGATCAGGACAGAGGCAATAAGACAAAGGTAAGAGTGCAGAGCACAGTAGGGGAGGAGAGTGGATCCAGGGAACTGTTCAGAAAGCACGTTGCAATGATTTTTAACTGACCACAGAAACAACAGAGGAGGGAGCTATGTGAAGTGAGAAAAGCTTTCCTAAGCACTGCTTTAACTGGCAAGTTCAAGAGAATGGATTTCACTTAAAAATATAACAGACAAGAATCAAGGTCAAATTCCATACAAAATGACTCTTAAAAAAAGAAAGTAGGGGGCAGAATAAACATCTCTACAGACAATCAAAGCCAGAAAGAATTGACCAAGCAGGTCAAAGCTAAACTTTATTTCAAAATAAGCTAAAATTATACAACATATGAGTGAGCAACATTTAAGAAAACTCAGAAATGACATAATAAAGCTCATAAAGTATTAGAAGTAAAAGAAAAATTTGTATCAAAATGACGACTAAATTAAAAGGAACACAGTAATGAATAGACAAAAATCATTGCTGAAAAGAAATAGCACATTAAAAAAAGAAATTTAAATAAAAGAAAAATGGAAAGAAAAAAATTTGAGAAACAGTAACAAATATTGAAGATGAGCAAAGAAAATTAAAGATGCAGATAATAGGAGTCCGTTAAGAAGATCATCAAAGCAAGGGAACAAAAATATTAAAAACATAATTCAACAAAAATTATCTGAAATTAAAAAAGCATATGAAACTACATCTTGAAAGAGCATACCACACACCTGAGACTACTGACCCAAATTGACCAACACCAAGACACAGTCTAGTAAAATCACTGGGTTTAAAAAATAAGAACAAAAAAACCACTTTGGGCATCTAGCAAAAAATAACATAGGACTTGTAAAGAAAGGAAAATTAGAAAATATTGAGACTTTTTAACTGCAATGCATCTTGCCAGAAGAAAATGGAGATTATACCTAAGAAAGTCAAGGAAAGAGACCATTAGCAAAGGATTTTATAACCAGCATAAAATACTTTCAAATAAACCAACACAAACTACTGTGAGCATGCAAGAAATCAAGGAATAGTGTTCCCATGAGCTTTCCCTGAGGAATATATGGAGAATGAGCTTCAGACCCCAAATGATCAGACAGTCGTAGCAGGTAATGGGATGTGCTATGATGATGCAGATAGAGACAACTTTTATTTTAATGGGGGAGGAGAGAATGTGGAGAATTTTGGCTCAAAAATATTTTAAATATGTTCATGGTAGTATTAGTATTTTTATTTTGAGGTTGCAGTGTGCTCAGTATGATGTAAAATAAATGTGTAATTATAAGCTATATTAATTCTATCATCCCCTGTGTCCTTGACGACCATGATTCTTGAAGAAGGTACAGACACAATAAAAAAGTACTAAAGAAGAGTTTATATCAAAGCTCTACATACATTTTTACATGTGACATGGAAGATCAGTGTGAACTCAGGAAAACACATTTTCGTATATAAAATTTTCTCATCTATATATATAGTCAAAAGGCACAAACTTCCAGTTGTAAGGTAAATAAGTACTAGGGGCAGAATGCACAACATGCTGACTATAGTTACCACCGCCATATGGTATATAGGAAAGCGGTTAAAGAGTAAATCCTAAGAGTTCTCATTACAAGGAAAAGAAATTTTTGTTTCATTTCTTTTTATTGTATTTGTAGGAGATGTTGGATCTTAACTAAACTTATTGTGGTATATTTACTTCACAACAAATGTATTTCATAATAAATGTAAGTCACACTTTATTCTGTATACCTGAAACTCATACAATGATGTATGTCAATTATATCTCGAAAAGATTTTTAATTGTTGCTGTATGTGTGTGTGGGTGTGTGTGTATGAAGTTGCTGAAAAGGCTGAGAAACAGTAACCAAATGGCAATGAGAATTCCTAGAACTCAGATTATCATCTAAAATATAGTTCCTCACTGAAAAAGACTAGTGCATTTTGGAGCAATGACTGATTCCAGGTCTGGAGCAGAAAACATATAGATGACCTGTGGTATTTTTTAATGCCAAGAGCACAGAAGCTATCCAAGACTGCTAGGGTCAGGCCAGAGGGACCCAGGAGCCAGTGTGAAATGCCTCCCTCAGGACAAAGATGGGATAAGGGGCTTCAGCAATGGTAATAACTGTGATGGACTGACACTCAGTCGGTTTAAACCTGGAATTTCATATAGTTATTACCAAATAAAGGATCACATTTGGAAGACTACAGAGGAAGAATTCATTATCTTGAAAATGGGTAACTAAAGAGGAATCAAGCGTTATCCTACCTTTTCTATGCGAGTCATCCTACTGGGGAACCAACTAATAGATGAGGGGAGGTGTCTGGTTAAAATTATATCCCAACTAATAAATAAAAAAAGAAATGGCCAAATTAGAACATCACCATCTAACAATCCCCAGTAATTTCACAGGTAAAGACGTCAGACATCCAAGCTTGCTAACATTACACAAAGAGAGACAAGTAATTATTAAATGTTCCCTATTGTCTGGCCAGAAAGACCAAACCTGAGTCTGGCCCAGTCTCTGGATCCAGGTGCCAATTTTCAGCAAAGAAAGGGACAAAGGAGCATGTCCAACTATGCTCTAAGTGTGCAATCAGCAAAGCCCAGACTGTGGGAAATTTTATGGCTCAAAGGTCCTTCAACAGATAAATCATAAGGGAACAAAAGGGATGGAGGAGGAACCTAGAGATTGAAATACTTGAAAGATGAGTTTCATAATTTTGTCCTAAGATGGTGGTTGTGACATAATAAGAAATATATATTTGGTCTGGGTCACGGTTCCTGCCACAGAGCTTTTAAGACCCTTGGCATCCACTGAGCACCAGGAGTGTGTTTGGTGTACTGATGAAGTGCCTCTTGGCTGGGTGGTCTCTAGATAGCTTCAAGATGGGGGCCAGTTGCCAAAGGAATTGGGCATGTGATTGTCGGGCAGCCCAGCACAAGTTCAGTGCATAGGGTTTCCGGGGGAGCTGGCAAAGTTCTCTTTCTTAACCTGATAGCATTTGCCTTGAAATAATTCACTAAGCCATATATTTGATGTGTGAAGTTCTCTGTATTTGTGATTTATTTTACAATAAAAAGATTTTAAAAGCAAAAACAAAAGTCTGTCCTATGAGGACAATTTCCTTTTTGAAAGCTAAAACCTGATTGGTTTCGTGTTCTTTTCTATACCTTATGAAATAACTATCTCTGTGAAGCAAGTGTTTAAAACCTCTCAGAGAACTTGTATCCAGTACCCAAGTGAACACAAACCTGCCCTCTTGCTTAGTTCGTCGAGGCTCTGCATGGCGTCCAGCCCACAGAATAAAGAAATTCACCCACACGGCTCCTGCTTGCAGTACAGGATTCAGTCATGATTCTTCAACAGAGCAAAAACGTACTTCTCTATTATCTGCTTGAGAGTAGCAGAGACAGTTTGAAATTCTGTTATTTCCTTAGAAAAGTGTAGCCCAGTTTGGTGACTTAAGGTCATCCATGCAGGTTGGACTTGAGCTAGTCAAGGGCTCCCTGCGTCAAACTAATGAATGGCTCTGAGTAGGTGTGAACATGGACTGCATTCCAGAGATGCCCTGGCTCTGCCCGAGCCTTGCTCCTGTGCCCTTTGGATGCTTCCATTTGCATCTTGCTTATGAGCTTCCCGAGCCAGTAATTTAGCAAACACAGCCACCATGGCTCTTCCGAGATCTTGGGCTTCAAACGCGGACTCCCTAACCCCACTGCTGAGGTCAAAAACATCCAAATGCATTGCCAAGGAAAAGGAAACCTGCAGAAAAGCACAATGAAGGTTCACTTTTTCTGGACTGTGCTAACCTTAACTCATCAAGGTGCCCTGGTGGGGCCTGCCCGGGTAACTTTACCTGCCCAAACATCATTCCCCAGCTGCTGTGAGCGCGGATGTGAACTTAAAAAATAACAAGAATATCTACTGTGGTTTCTCAAAAATGGAACCATACCTTTCAGTTGTGCCTCAAAAAAACTGGGGTGCTGGGTTCTAGGAGACCCCAACCATGGAAGGAACCCAGGCTTCCCCCACTCTCAGCTCCCAGCCCCCAGCCCAGCAGAGGCCCTCATGAATGATAATATGCAATAGTAAATATGTATGCTGTATGAGGTGTATAAGTGCACACTGACACTCACATAAATAAATGATCATACACAATACCAAGTAATCTTAGGGCATGGTTTCTGCCCTGGGTGGATAAGGTTCCACACATAAAATGATTAAGAAGTGAATGAACTCGGAGCGGTACCTCCAGCCCCTGCCTGCCATTCCCACTTCCCCATCCACCCTCTCCTCTCAATCCCACGCCCCATAGTCTTTCTGCTCCAAGCATCCGCTGAGCACATCCCCATCACAGGACCATCGCACTTGCTGTCCCTTCCAGCTCTGGATTTTTGCAAACTTCTTCTTTCCCTTTAAGTCAGGTTTCAGCTCAGATGCCATCTGGTTTATTTTCTGCCCCTCCCTGGACTACAGGCCCTGTCAGGACACATCACTTCCATTCCTGAACATGCATACCACCAGACTCCCAGTGTAGTTGGGGCACCAGAGTTAGGGGTGGCCCTGGCCCATGCTGTCCCCTTCACGACATCCCACCATGTCTCACAGGCCTGTGGTACCTGCTGGGGCAGGCGGCCTCAGCTAGGGGTCCCGAGTCCCCAGGTCTCTTCTCAGTCTGAGGGACCCCCCCCTTCTCTCCCGCATTACCACAAGCCTTCACTTTGCCCCCACTTCCTATCCAGGACACTGGCCTCTTTCTTTAACAAATGTCTTAGGTCAGTTTCCTAAAAATAAGCCTGAGATGGGAAATGTTCCCTCTGTGGCCTCTTTTGAGGCAGTGCCCTCGGGAGGGAGGAAACAGGGGAGGGAAGACCTCCCTGAGCAGACTGGCTTCCGCCTGCTCCCAGGGGTCTTGGGCAGGAATTGCCCTGGAGTTGGCAGGCTTGGAGGCCCGGGTGCCTCTGGGCCAATGGGTTCTTGGCCTCTGTCTGGGTGGGGGTGGGCTGCTGAGCTCCCATCTGGGGTTGGGGGCCGTGCTCCCAGGAGGCAGCCAACACTCCCAGCAGCTTCGGGCACAACCCCGCAGGAACCCCGTCCGGCCAGCGGAGCCCCTGGGGGCGGGAGCACGGCAGCAGGGCCTGCACCCAGGCCCCAGAGGGACAGAAACAGGCAGGGAAGACCCCAAATCACTCGGGTGAATATCAGGCCTTGGAACAAGGGTTCAGTGATGTGCACTCAGCCGTAGGTGTGTGAGCTGCAGCGGGAATAAAGCAGAATGTCACCATGCTGCCCCACCAAGGAGCCCCACGCCCAAGCCAGCCATGCACACCCCGCAGCCTGTCCCCTGGCAGCACCGGGAAGTGAGGAGGGACCCTCTCCCACTGCTCCTGGTGCTGTCATCTCCTCTAGTTTCGCCTACAAGCAGTGGGAAGGCCCCGAGGTATAGATTTTATAGCCTTAGGAAGTCCCCTTGAAGTGGCGCTGTTCGTGCACAATTTCTCCATTACCATTTTTACCTGTGGAAAAAAACCGAAGAAAATCAAGGATGCTTGAAATACACCAAGAACACCTCTTCCTGAAAACGGCTTTATTCTGCTGATCAAAAAAAAAAAAACTTCAGAAAATGAAGATCTCTTTGAAAGCTGCGTTCATCCAGAATAGAAATTCCATGCATACTGCAATCCTGATACAATTAAAACAGTTTGAAGTTTTTTGTAACATGCTAAAAACCAGGCAGGTCAAGCCTGGAAGACATTCATGTGTCCCCCTGGGTTCGGGGAGGGAGGAAGAGCTCTTCTCTGATGACAGCCCCGTCACACCTTTAGCTGCTCTCACCTGCAGCCAGATCAAAGCAGGAGCTGCGGCCCAGAAGGCCCAGGAACAGCTTCTCCAGGGTTTTACTTTCCTATACACAGAGTTCTGAAACTGCCCTGGGGCCAGTGAGGTCTTGCACCGTCCTGTTTACTGGGAAGAACTGAGGGGCTAGACACAACTGGCCTCAGCGGCCCACAGCCCACTTGCTGGTCTTTCCCCCTCCAGGGCAGCTGAAGCGCTTTCTTACTCACTTCTTACTACATGTGCCAGTCGCGGCTGAAAGCTCTCCAGGGCTCTGACCCCTTGTAAAATGGAAATCTCCAGTCTCAGCCTGGCTCCGGAGGTCCTCCAGGGAGCACGCCTCTACCCTTCCCCACTAGGGAACCAGGGAACCGTCTCCTACAGTCTGAATGTGTGGGTCTCCCTAAAATTCTTGTGAAATTCTAATGCCCGATGAGATCGTATTAGGATATGGGAACTTTAGGAAGTGCTTAGATCATGAGGGCAGAGCCCTCTTGCGTGGGACACACACACACACACACACACACACACACACACACACACACACACCCTGCCCCAAGCGCCCTGCTGTTCCCTCTGCTGATGGAGCCCCATTCCTGCTGCAGGACTGTGTCCCTCTTGCAGTACTGTGTCCCTCCTGCAGAGCCACCTTCCCCTGGAAACCCTCCCCATTCCCTCTGCCCCTCAGCCTGCCTCCCCTCTGGGGCAAGGGGCCCCGCAGAGAGCCCAGGGTGTCCCTGAGAGCAGGGCAGGTAGCGTTGGAGGTGGGCTTGTGAATGAACACTTCTTTCTTAGGTACTTTGGCCTTTATTTTTAGTTACTTTCTATTTACGGAAGTAAATCTGGTTCTTCTTCTCAAAAGCAAGTTTTTCTTTAATTTTAAGAAAAATGCTAAGCAAATAACAGCACAGGTAGTATTGGGTGTGACAAGGCCCTAAGCGTGGCAGGAGAGAGGCACATTTTAAAAACCCACAGCCCTAGCTATTTCTGTCCTCTCTTGTCACTGTTCTGTGTAGCTGCTCCCTAGACTGTTGTCCTTCAGCCTGGGAGGTCCTGGGGGGCAGGGACCTCCCTGGACCATCACTCTGTCCCCAGGACCCACATGGTGCCCAGCATGCAGTGGGTGACCATGCACGCTTCTTACCCTGAGCTGAGCCCTGTGTGCTCCCAGACTTCCACTTGGCGTGGGTGTGTAGCTGGCTCGGCCCAGAAGCCACTTCCTCATTGCCTGCGGTCCTGGTCCCCGGGGGTGGCCAAGCAGGGACAGGGTGTGTGCCTGCCTGCATCTGGCTGTGTCCCTGCCTCAGAGGCTTGGCTCTTGCAGAGCCCAGGAGTGAAGAGGGCTTTTTGATGGTTGTGGATATGGGTCTCAGGCTTGTCCTCTTCTGGGCAGGGGTCCTGGGAGTGGGTCTTCCATCACAATGAGCTCCAGGTGCCGTGTGCAGGCTCAGGGAAAGGTTAATTGGGATTGGTCCTGTCCCTACCATCACCCAGCTGCACCTTTGCACAGCCAAGTAAGTTGGTCCGCAGGCCAGGGACTGAACTTGTGCCACTCTGACACTCCATGCTGTGCACAGCTCCTGCAGCGCTCAGAGGGGAGGCCAAGCGTCCTTATATATTTACTTACTCGCTCATTCAATAAACATCCATTGAGCTCCTACTCTATTAATAATAGTAGCTAACATTTATTGCACACTCACTATGTTTCAGGTGGTGCGTGAAATGCTTCCCACACACTTATGTGCAAATGAGAGGCTGTGATTAAATAAGATGGTACATGAGCTCAATAAGGGCCATCTGCTCATATTATTACTGCTCGCATCTCACTATTATCAGCCCCAACTGCCAGGCTTTGCAGATTAGATGTATAAGGCTCCCTCCCAGCCTGCGGGGCAATCACAGATAATTACAGGACCAGGCAAGTCCAGGTAAATGCTGTCCCAAAGAGAAGGGCTTCTATGAGCTCTAACTGTCTGGAGGGTGGGAAAACTGGCTGAGCTGACATTTGACCCTCCTGGAATACTGTTAGCTTTGGCCTGAGGCAGACACAGTACTGGCCTAGGAAATCTTCAGCTCAGGTGTACTCGGCGAGAGCTGGAGGCAGAGTAAGCTGTGTGTGTCTGGAGCCCTATAGGAGCACGTGTGGCTGCAGCCAGGCAGAGAGTTGACCCTGGTGGGCTGCACGTGTGCCCCGTGGGGGGTGGTGAGCTGGGAGGTACAGTCTGTGTGTGTCTGGAGCCCTATAGGAGCTAGTGTGGCTGCAGCCAGGCAGAGAGTGCCCCAGTAGCAGGGCTGCTCCCAGGCACAGAGTTGACCCTGGTGGGCTGCACGTGTGCCCACGGGGTGGGTGGTGAGCTGGGAGGTACAGTCTGTGTGTGGAGGCAGCTCTCGGTGTGGTTGCCCTTGGCCCAGGCCACACCTGGTCGCCCTGCTGGATCCCCGTCCAGTCACGGTATTGGGACATTGATTAGTTTATCTTCAGGTAGTTTGAATTTCACTCTAAAGACACATGCAGCTGTGCCTAATCCTTCCCCCTGCCACCAGGGAGACAGGTGTATCCACTGCATCTGGGAGTCGAGGTGGCCAATGTGTGGTCCAGATGATGAGGGTCGTTCAGCTGGGAGGTGTGCCTTTGGGCTGCAAAGACCTGCAGGCAGTGGGATCCAAGGAGCACTGGTCCCTGAGGACCAGGAGTCTGGAGGCCTGGGCTGCAGCCCCAGCAACCTGTCCACCTCCTCATCTGCACAGTGGACATGAGACCCATGCCTGTCACATCCACCCCACAGATTTGCTATCGAGACCAAATCTGCACAATCAGTTAAAAGTCTGGGCTCTGACGTTGGGATGATTAGGTTCAATCTTGGTTCTACTGCTTTTTGCTATGAACCTGCCAAGATACAGAGAACCTTTAGGAGGGCCAGTTTCCTCATCTGTAAAATGGGGGTAACCACAGTGCCTACTAACTCCTAGGCTGTGAGGACTGAATGCTTTTAGCACATTAGTGCATACATTCTCAGTAAATGAGTCGTTGTGTGTGTGTTTAGTTTGTGAATGTCAGATTCTAAAGTACTTCCCAAATTCATCCCCCCTTTCCTGTTAACTCATTTTTCAATCCAGCTTCTCCTTTCTGTGGTCTGTCTGTCCTCCTGCTACCAGTGAGCTTCCTAAAGCACAAATTTGGAGTGTGCTGGCGCTTGGCTTGGCCGTCACAGCACCCCACCCCCGCCACCACCCCCTGCCACCACCCTCCACCCCACCTGCCCCTCCAGGCCCAGGCACTGAGCACCTTCCTGGCCTCGCCGAGTCTCAGGCTGTTCCTTTTACCTGGAGTGACATGTCACCACCCCGTCTTCCCTTCTGCCTCTGAAGCGCCTCTTTGCTTTCCCTGGTTGCTCCAGGGGGTACACATTTTTCTTTCTGCCAGACGCCCCGAGCCTCCAGAGGCAGGGACGCAGGTCTGTGTGTGTGTGTCTGAGCACCTTGACTGACAGCCTGGTGCCTGCCCACAGTGGGCCTCTTCCTGGGGCGCTCACTGGGTCTCCCCTGGGGCAGCGGAGAAGGAGCCCCTGGGAGGTGGCTCAGAGAGGAGGTGCCACCTTCGTGGCTGGGCCACCAGCTGGCAACAACCAGGCCCTAGAGCAGGGCCAGGCTCCAGCCTGCAGCCACATCCCGTCCCTGGCTTTCGAGGTGACTCTGGGTGGGGATGTATGAGCGCGGGACACCCGGAAGCTACCGGGCAGGAGAGGGCCAGAAGCGGGCAGGAGGAATTTACTCTCACAGCTCTGGGGGCTGGAAGTCTGAGATCAAGGTGTCTGCAGGTTGTTTTCACCCTGAGGCCTCTCTCTGTGGCCGCCTTCTGGCTGCGTCCTCACGTGGCCTTTCCTCTGTGCCCATGCATCTGGGATGTCTCTGTGTGTGTCTAGATTTCCTGCTCTTGTAAGGACACCAGTCAGATGGGATCGGGGCCCACTCTAATGGCCTCATTTTACTTTAATCACTTCTTTAAAGGCCCTATTTCCCACAACAGTCATATTCTGAGGTACCGGGTCTTAGGGCTTCAACATATGAATTGCGGGGGGACACAACTCAACCCATAACAGCGGATGCCCAAAGCAACCGGGATGGTGCTGTCCAAAGAAGGAGGGAAGGTGGGGGGACACACAAACCCAGCTCACGATGGTTTCTTACCTCTTTTTCACACAGCCATGGTGCCCCATACCCCTGCCCCAGGCAGTGAGTACTTTCAGAACCTGAGGCAGGAAGGGGCTCCTCTGAGTAAGTCTAAAAGGAAGAGACTCCAAGAACCCCAGAATTCCCCAGATGGAGTAGGGTACCTGGAGATACCTACCACCAATCATACGGTGACAGTAACAGCTCCATTTAAGAGCACCAACTGACTTTATCATTCATTTCTTTCCTCTATATTTCTGGGCACAGGGAGCATACTGGTAACACCATTTTAAGGTTTTTGCCTACTGATTCCGTCAACCCTGTCATTTCTGCATCTGCTTCTCCTGATGGACCCACCCTGTTCATGGGTCATTTCTTTCTGCGTCTTTGAATGCCTGGTAATTTCTGGTGTGATGCCAGACATTGTGATTTTACATTGTTGGATGCTGGATTTCATTGTATTCTTTTAAATAGTGCCGGACTTTTTTTTCTGGCATGCCATTAAGTTCCCTGGGCTCAGTTTCATTCTTTTGAGCTTGCTTTTAAGCTTTATTGTTTGTTAGAGCAGCCTTTATTTCAGGGCTAATGTAGCCCCACTGCAAATGTATGGACCTTTGGGGAGCGCTACTTGTCCCGCTCCACACGATGAGGTCTTTTCATCCTGCCTAAGGGAACACTAACCGCTGTGTGAGCTCTGGCGGTTACCTGGGGTCTGCTACTTTCTGGTGTTCTTTCCACAGCCAGGTTCATGGGAGTTTCCATCCACACATGCATAGTATTCAGAGACTCAGGGTAACTCTTCTGCAGGTCTCTGGCATTTTCTCTCTGTGGGCAACTCCCTCCTTCTGGGTACTCTGACCTGCAAGTCCTAGCAGCCTTGGCTTCTCTGAGCTCCAATTTCTGTCTCCACTGAGTGAGCGCTTGGGCTCTGTCAGTTCCCTTCCTGTGCTGCAGCCCAGAAACTGCCTCCAGGAAGCCCGCTGGACAACCACAGGGTGCTCTTCATTTGCTCCCCTTCTTTCAAGGATCACGGTCCTGCACAGCCTATCTGCTATCTGAAAACCACTGTTTCATCTGGAGCCCCAGCAGTGCTAAGCTCTGAAACCATTATCTCCTTGAATCTTCATGACACTCTAGAAGTCAGACAATATTAAAAACAAGAAAACTTAGAGCAGCCAGGTAATTTTCCCAGAGTCAGGCAGCTGCCAAGGTCTTGGTCATGTGTCTGACTGATTCTGTGAATGCCACCCTGCACTCTCTGAGGACCCTGAGGGGTGCCCTGAGGGCATCCAGTCTCAGACCTTGCCACCCAGATCCAGGGCTTCTTCCATTCAGGACACTCCTCCTGCAGGTGTCCCAGCGCCCAGCTCCAGAGCTCATTTCTTTGTGTTCTCAGTGCAGGAAGGACTGCTTGGTCTGCATTTATAGTCCCAGGCACATTTGCCCACAAGGCACATTAGTGCAGCATGCACCATCCTATACTGAACCACATATTTGCTCTACGGTGCTGGTTGCTGTTTAACACCCAGGTCGGCCTTAATAATCTTTCTGGAGAATGCTGAGCAGTGCACCTGGGAGGTGAGGCAGAGTCCAGGCTGTTAGAGACAGACAAGTCCAGGCTACTGTTTCTCAAGCTGGATTGTAAATTCCAAGCTCTTCCTTTTCCCTTCTTTGACTTTATTTTATAAAAAAATGTCAAACATAAAAAAAGTAGAGAGATGAAACATTCTAAGATCCACCACCTAGACTGAGCAATTTTGCTCAATCTTTTTTTGTTTGCTGTAGTACTTGAAAGGAAATGAGAAACACAATGACAGTTCACTTCTAAACACTTCGGCATACATCTCTAAAATATAAGGAAATTTGTTGACATAACCATAATAATATTATCACCTTACAAAATAAATAATAATTTAAAAATATTATCTGATACTGGTCCACAGTTGAAATTCTGTTTTGTCTACATCCTGTAGAGTTGGTTTGTTAAAAGCAGTCTCCAGTTAACATCTGCACATTACATTTGTATGTTACATTTCTTATTTATTTATTTTATTAAGGTATCGTTGATATACATTTTTATGAAGGTTTCACATGAAAAACATTCTGGTTACTACATTCTCCCATATTATCAAGTCCCCTCCATATCCCACTGAAGTCACTGTCCATCAGTGTAGTAAGATGCCACAGAGTCACCGCTTGTCTTCTCTGTGCTACACTGTCATCCCTGTGACCCCCCACACACCATGTGTACTAATCATAATACCCCTCAATCCCCTTCTCCCTCCCTCCCCACCTATCCTCCCACATTCCTCCCCTTTGGTAACTGCTAGTGCTTTTTGGAGTCCGTTAGTCTGCAGCCGTTTTTTTCCTTCAGTTTTGCTTTGTTGTTATACTCCACAAATGAGGGAAATCATTTGGTACTTGTATTTCTCCTCCTGGCTTATTTCACTGAGCATAATACCCTCTAGCTCCATCCATGTTGTTGCAAATGGCAGGATTTGTTTTCTCCTCATGGCTGAATAGTATTCCACTGTGTATATGTACCACATCTTCTTTATCCATTCATCAACTGATGGACACTTAGGTTGCTTCAATATCTTGGCTATTGTAAACAGTGCTGCAATAAACAGGGGTGCATATGTCTTTTTGAATCTGAGAAGTTGTATTCTTTAGGTAAATTCCTAGGAGTGGAATTCCTGGGTCAAATAGTATTTGTATTTTTAGTTTTTTGAGGAACCTCCATATTGCTTTCCACAATGGTTGAACTAATTTACATTCTCACCAGCAGGGTAGGAGGGTTCCCCTTTCTCCGCATCCTTGCCAGCATTTGTTGTTCTAGTCTTTTCTATGTTGGCCATCCTAAATGGTGTGAGGTGATATCTCATTGTGGTTTTAATCTGCATCTCTCTGATGATTAGCGATGTGGAGCATCTTTTCATGTGCCTGTTGGCCATCTGAATTTCTTCTTTGGAGAACTGTGTGTTCATGTCCTCTGCCCAATTTTTAATAGGGTTATTTGCTTTTTGGGTGTTGAGGCATGAGTTCTTTATATATTTTGGATGTTGATCCCTTGTCGGATATGTTGTTTACAAACATATTCTCCCATATTGTAGGATGCCTTTTTGTTCTACTGATGGTGCCCTTTGCTGAACAGAAGCTTTTTAGCATGATGTAGTCCCATTTGTTCATTTTTTATTTTGTTTCCCTTGCCCGAGGAGATGCGTCAGGAAAAAGTGGCTCATGTTTATATTTAAGAGACTTTTGCCTATGTTTTCTTCTAAGAGTTTTATGGTTTCATGACTTACATTCAGGTCTTTGATCCATTTTGAGTTTACTTTTGTGTTTGGAGTTAGACAATAATCCAGTTTCATTCTCTTACATGTAGCTGTCCAATTTTGCCAACACCAGTTGTTGAAGAGGCTGTCATTTCCCTATTGTATATCCATGGCTCCTTTGTCGTACATTAATTGACCATATATGCTTGGGTTACTATCTGGGCTCTCTATTCTGTTCCTGTATATTACATTTCTTAAGTCTTTTAAAATCTAGAACAGTTCTTTCCCATCCACCCATTCTTTTTCAATCATACTGACTTATTGAGGAAACCAGACCAGTGTCCTGTAGAAGGTCTCACTACCTATCTTTGTCTGACTGTATTTTTGGTGGTGTCATTTAACTTGTTCCCCAGTCTCCTCTATTTCCTGCAAATCAAATGTTAGGATTAAAGTCTTGATTACACATTTTTGTGCTGTGTGACTGTGATATAATGAGTTATAAGAAATACATATTTCCTAGGTAGGTATATTTGGTCCTCATCCACAGTTCCTGAAAACACTGCCGAGTCATAAAGGTGACACAGGTGTCTTGTCATGTTAATGAGAAGTTTTTGGACCCCCGCCCCCGCCAAGGGCAGGGCTTGAGGCTGAATCAGCCAATGGCCAATAATTTAGTCAATCATGACTATACAATGAAGCCCTCACAGAAACCCGAGAAGAGCTCTCTCACTCTCTGCTCTGCTTTACCTGCTCTGCTCTTTTGGATCCTGCTTCTTGCTCCGAGAGAATTTCTAAGCTTGGGGAACTGGAACGCTTCCATGTGCCACAAGGCCAGGCCCCAATCTTCATGAGGATAGAAGCTCCTTTATTTGGGACCTTGCCCTATGTCTCTCTTCATCTGGCATTAACTTGTATCTTTTATTAAACTGGTAAACCTAAGTGTTTTCCTGAGTTCTGTGAGCTGCTCTAGCAAATTAATTGAACCTATGGGGGAGGTTGTGGGAACCTCCAATCTGTAGCTGGTAGGTCAGAAGCACAGGGAACTGATAGGTGTCTGGAGTGGGGGGTGGAGGGCAGTCTTTTAGGAGGGAGCCCTTAATCTGGGAATCTGGTGCTGTCTCCAGGCAAATAGCATCAGAATTGTGTTGAGTTTTCCAATACCCTGCTGGTGTTTGAGAATTGCTTGGTGTAAGTATGTGTGGGAAGACCCCCTCCCACATATTTACACACATTGGAATCGGGTCCGGGTACCCAAATGAAGTTACTCTACTATTACTGCTGTGTATAACATTGTTACTGTTACACATACATGTAGGGAAAAAATACACCATAGCATTTGGTGTCAGAGATGTTACAGTGCCATTGTGCACTGTGACCACATGCCTAGTCATCCAATATGATGCCAAGATTTGCCACTGAGTCCAAGGGGCAGCAACTCGATGCCTCACAGGAAGCCCATGTTCCTCCCCTTTGCAGCAAGCAGTCTGTGGTCAAGCTCCTTGTTGAAGTGTGTAAATTCTGCACACCCCTGTGCTCTTTTTATCTGTGCCAACTTTCTGTGATAAACACACGCTCTTCCCTCCCCCACTCTGTCTTCTGGTATTTCCACCAGGTAAGAGTTTGCTGAATTTACTTTCTCAATTTGCATTGTGAATATGGAAAATTTTTTCAAATAAAAATTTTTAGTTTAATTTTCAAAATTAATATTGATTATGCTTTTCATAGCCCCATCTCAAGATTCTGCTATATCTTGGGAGGGGGTCACTAGTCTGGACTCTCACTGGTGATTAGGACCTGGTCACTGGGAGTCCCAGGGCTCTTGGATGGATCACACTTGCAAGCATGGCATGATCTAAGTCCTGCATGAGGCCTGGGAGGCATGGCGGAGATCTGTGACCCAGCCGTGAAAACCCAGGAGTTGTGAATGTCAACTGGCCACAGCCTCCAGGGCTCCTGAAATTGGAGATGGAGCCAGTCCCAAGCTCATGCAACCACAGGGCAAGGAGGCAGGGCCATGGACTCGATTTAGAGCCACAGGATAAGACCACTGTTGGTGTCAGCCAGGGAACACTGACGAACCTTAGAACTGCAAGGACTGTGGCCACATGTACAACTTCTCAGCCAAGCTCGGGCACACATGGCAACAATGCTCTCAAACCTCGTTGTCACAAACACATGGTCCACAGCTCATCTGGAGCTTTAAAATTCTGATTTAGAAATTTATGTAAAAGGACAGTCTTATAAAATATACAAATCCCAAACCACGTTTACTTATATATTCAGTGAGTCACCTTTATCACAGTGAAAGTGGCAAGCTGGAGGCAGCATGAGGAAGCCAATGTAGTTACAATGTCTTACATGAGCATCCAAATCTTCTCTTGTGATCCTGAGAAAGGCCCTGTGAGGTTGGTATCATTACTCTTTGTTTATTTGTAGGAATATCAGAACCCTGAGGCTGAGAAACAGAATGGCCAAAATGGAAGGAGAATGGTACACAGGTGGCAATGGCTCTCAAGCTCCTGGGCTTTTGCTGCAACATACCATCTTTCCCAAAATGTTGCCTTAAAAGCAGAATTGAAATTGGGTATAAAGGCAAAGTAAGTTATTATCAAAATTTGTTTTTCCGGTTTTCTTTGTAGAATATGAATTTCTAAGAAGACCTAGAAGGCCCTCCTACTGCAGGCTCATTTTGGGTCCCTTCCCTGTTGTTCCCTATGTTTCAGTCATGCTAGCCTTTCAGATCCTTGAAGGATTTGTGTTCCATCTCACCTCAGGGCCTTTGCACATGCTGTGACCGCAGCAGTTCACCTAGCTAGTTTCTGCTTATCCTTAAAAGTCTGGGCTTACACAGTTTTCCCAGGGAAGCCCTTCCTGGCCTAGAGCAGGTCAGGCCCTCATGTCATCTTCTTGCAGCCCTCTGCTTCTCCTGCACAGCACCTTCACAGTTGCTTCTCCATGGGTTCAGGGCCTGAGCCCCTAAGGTTTCTAATTTCCACAGAAGGCATTAAAAGTGTGCATGAGGCTGCATGTGATCAGAGCGCAGGCCCCTTCTCTCTGTTGGGGACTTAGGTTCCTTATCAATAAAACAAGGACTTTAACTTCCTATTAATCTGTGGCTGATATACATGAGCTCTCAAATAACACATTATTCTCATGTACACAGCTGGGTTCCCTTTCACCCGCCCAAACTGCAAAGCTCCTAAGGCCTTCAAAGTGTTTATTTAATCTGCATTCTGGGAAGAATGCTGAGATCTTCCAGGCTCAGAGTGGCCCAAGGGCAGAAAACGGCATTCCCTACAGCCTGACAGTGGCCTGCCCGGCTCTCCTCGGCCCTGCTGGCTCCCTCCCCAGCTCTGCCTCCCAATGCTGTCCCTACCCCGTGGGACCTTTCATCCTTTGACCTTCCTCGAATCCTTTAAGGCTTGCAGGTGTCCTGCAGTTGTTCTTGGTTCTTGGGGGCAAGAAAGAGAGGACAGCCAGTTATTATTCCATATTCACTCCACTTAATGGGCTGCCTTCATTCTGAGGCTATTTCCTTCCTCCTTTTCTTGGTTTTAACCTTCCTATTTTTTTCTGAAATTACTGTAAAAATACATAGGGTGCGTGTGTTGTCTTAAGTTAGCCCTTAGAGAAATCTGAAGCCCCAGCCTTTGCTGGTGTGGGAAACACCACGTGTGCGAACTCACCTGCAGCTTGAAGGCCAAGATCCTAAGAGGCCCTGCTCGCCTGCTCTGGGCCTGGCCTGAGGTCTGCGTTCCCAGCCAGCTCTGCTCCCCACTTCCTCTCTTCACCCACTTCACAGACCTCGAGTCCTACCAAACTGGCAGAAGTTTCTCCAAGCCCAAGGAGGCAGAGGTCTCCTGGCCTCCCTGCAGCTCTGCCAGCCTCTCCCGGTAACTACACTCATTCAGCGATCAGGCAAGAGGCCACCTCCCTGGAAAGCACTCCCTGACCAGCGCCTACCGTCTCTTCCCACCGCTCTGGTGGACTGGCTCAAGCACCCACCGCCACCCACCCATCTTCACTTCGGCCTCCCCACCCCCTAGCCTGGCGAGTTCGCTGCTCCTGGCACCCTGGGTACTGGGTAGGGCTCCGTTAGCGTGTGCCTAGTGAATGAATGAATGAACCATGCGCTCTGCAGGACTCCTCCCAGGGAACCTCCGGTTTCTCCTGCTCCAGGACTCTCCACGAAGGCAGAAAACTGAGTCGGAGACATTACATCATCAAGGCGCGGGTCTAACCCCCGTGCCGTGCAAACCACACGCTTAAAGAATCGCGGAGAATGCCCCCTCCCCTGCGCGAGGGCTCCACCGGGGGTGTCCGCGGGCCGGGAAGCTCGGGGGCAGGGTGGGGATGCGGGGAGACCGAGCTGGGTCACCCGCGCCGGTCCCGGGTCGGAGCGCGCGAGGGCGGGCGTAGTGCCCGCGGCCGTCCCGCCTCTCGCCGGCGCTCCCGGCCTTTCCCATCCGGCCCGCGACGCTCCGCCCGCCCCGTCCCACATGACACCGCCTCCGCCGCAAACTTTTTCCTCCCCATCCTGTCGCGGCTCGAAAGGAATGGAAAATGGCGGCCTAGGCGCGGAGTTTCCTGGCGGAGCAGCGGCGGCGGCCATCGCGGCGGCCCGGGGCGCACGGGCCCGGGGACGCCATGACGCGCTGGGTGCCCACCAAGCGGGAGGAGAAATACGGCGTGGGTGAGCTCCGCGCGCCGCCCGCCTCCGCGCCGGCCTGCCCCGCGCCGCGCCCGCCACTCGCCCCAACTTCCCGGGGCGCGGGGCGGGCAGGGGCCAGGGCCTGTTGCCGCCTGCCGCGGGCGGCGCGGGTGGGAGGCCGGGTGGCCGCCGCGGCCGGGAAGAGGCGCCCCGCCCGCCGCCGCGCCTCCCGGGCCCCAGTGCCCAGTGTCGGGCTCTCCGTCGGCGGGCAATGCCCGCCCCGAACCGGGGCGCACGCCGCCCCGCGCCTCTCGAGAGCCAGGGCGAGCCGGTCGGGACACGCGGGATGTGGGACAGCTGGTGTCACTTCCCGGGGTTGTCCTCTCAGACATCCCTCTCTCAGGAGGGCACCCGGGTGGCCCCGAACTCGTGGATCCCATTCTGCCCACGGCCGGGGAGTTTTGCTGGCCCGGGAAGAACTCGGGATCATTGTTCAGCCGCCGCTTTTTGGATGGAGTTGTGTTCAGGATCTGGGGCTCCGGGTGGACAGTTGCAAGTTGCAGTGAGCAAAGCGAAGAAGTGTGCTCTCTTCGGTGGAAAGTGGCCTGCGCGGCGCAGCGGTGGCCCTGGCCTCCCCAGGGAGAGGCGGCCGAGCGCTGGGGTGTCCCCGGGATTTGGAGAGCCGGTTGGGGAGGGCGGGGGGCCAGTTTTCGCTCCACTACTCCTTGTCGTTTCCTGAGGGGGAGTCGGGGGAGTGGGGTTGCAAAATTTACATTTCGGACCGAGTGAGCACACATTCCAGAGAGCAAGGCTTTCCTTAGGGGCAAAACAAACGGAGTCCCCTCCCCAGTCCAGCACACTCTGCACACCCGGGATTTGCAGCCCAGCCCGCCCTGGGGTCATGGGACCCCTGGATCTTCCAGTTGGTTTTCAGCCTGGCTTTACTCCTGCTCCGCAATCCCAAGGAGTTCTTGACCATGTCGCTCACCCAGGCCAGGCTCTGCCTGACTTGTAAGGCCCTTTGTGACCTTGGCCTTCCTGCACCCCAGCCTGCCGTGCCCTGCTTCTTGGTCTCTGAGCCTTTGGGTGCTATGCCTCCTCCCACTGTTCCTCTGGTCAGTCCTGGCCCTCTGACTCCTGGGAAGCAGCCTGGGTGACTCTAGCCCGCAGGGCTCTCTCCTTTCTGTGACTCCGGTTGCTCTTGCCTGCTCGGTGTCCGTGACATACCATGGAGCCAGCTTGGACAGTGACAGCTGTAACAGTTCTCAGACAATCCCAGGTATGCCTCTGGCCCACACTTGGCTTGTTCCATGTGCAGGTCTGGGGGCCCCCTTGCTTCAGGACCGCTAGGGCTGAGCTGCCTTCCCACTCCTTTCTGAAGATGAGGGTGAGGCTCAGACTTGCCCACAAGGGTCAGTGGCCGAGGTGGGAGATGAGCTCGTAGGCAGCACCCTGAAGCCCCTGGAGGGTTTTATCCCTGCCATGCCCTGATGGAAACGTTCCCATCAGTCTGCATCTGTTGGGCTGGAGATTCTGGCTGGGTGTGGCGGCAGCGGTGGTCCAGGCCGTGCTGAGCCTGCTGGGGGGGATATGCGTGTAGGAAGCAGAGCGGAGGCCAGCAAAGGCTGCAGGGAGAGATAGATGGAGTAGCCGCTGGAGCTGGGGCACTGTGGAGAGGCAGGAGGAGCCGAGCAGGCGGGGGGCAGACTGCTCTCCTGTTTTACAGAGGCGGGGACATGAATCGCTTATCCAGCTCGCAGGAGCAGTCAGCACTCCATCCTGGTGGGAACCCTGGATCCAGTTCAGGCTCTTAGCCACACCCTGCGGACCGAGGGGTTGGGGAGGGCCTTCTCTTTGGAGCGTAGCATTTTAATGCACCTTGATACTTCCATGGCCCCCAGGGTGATCTGATGTTGTCAGTGAGGACTCGAGCTGTGGACACCGGCGTCCAGAGACCACCTACCTACAGAGGGAGAGCAGGTCTCCTCCCTGGGGAGGGGGCTGTGGGTGAGAGCATCCCAGTCCCTTCCCGATGGAGTTGCTTATCTTCCAGAAGCTTCACTAGCACTTAGTCCAATGACTTCTAACACCACATCTTTGGCTAATCGTTTGGTTTTAAGAAAACTGTTGGCGTTTCCAAAGAAGGGCATCCCGGCTGGTTTTGGCAGGCAATCTAGGAAGGATGTGAATGGCTGTCAGGTAGAGGAGAGGGGGCTGGTTGGCTTAGTTTCAGCAGGCAGTGGAGGTGAGAGAGCTAGACTGGGTGGCAGTGACCAGACAGGAAAACTTGTCACCGAGGGCAGGCAGGTGGGCCTGGAACCCCTGATTTTGGGCAGAAGGAAAGCAGGATCTGAGCATTGAGCTGACACTCAGAGAATTCCACTCGTTCTCAGAAAGGGCGCTGAGTGGGTTGTAGTTTTCATTCTGGTTTGCTAATTGACTGTTTCCCTTAAGGGAAAATTCTGGACATCCCCCTTATCAACCAGAGTGTTTTTTAAAGGGGTGGCCTAACAACAGGGCTGTGTTTCCCTAGAAGGGTTCTGGTGGGTGTGGGTGGGCGCTTCCATTCTGAGCAGATGAATGAATCACGAGGGGAAAGAAAATGATAAAACTCCATCTCATTTGGAAACATGAATCACAGCTCATTGTTTTCAAGTACTTGGAATCTGTTAGAAGCATTGTTGGTCAATGAGACACTTCAGTTATTTACTTATTTTGTAAAATCGGGAAAGGAGTAAACATCTCTTGCTTCCTCAGCAAAGGCAGGAAATGTTGGTTCTTAGGGGATTCATTCCAAGTGGGGGGGGTGCCGTGAAATTTACCAGCCTGTTAATTTCTTCCCTTGGGTTTGAGTCTGGGGGGTTAGAGTTTACACACCTGGTTTAGTAAGGCAGGCCTGAACTTCGACTTCCTTAGCTGTCACACAGATGGCTTGGACCAGTTTACCTTTCCTATTACCTCCCAGCTAGGCTGAGTTTTCCTCCCAACACCAACTGCTGTTATGGATCCTGTTCCTAAGATAGGGCGAAAAAATCTAACTTGTTTCAGAGCCACATCTGAGGATGGTGGCCCACATTTCGGTGATGGTGCTGGAGGCAGAATAATGCTGCCTCTAGGTGTCCATGCCCCTGTCCCTGGAACCTGTGAATGCGATGTGTGACATACATGGCAGAAGGGACTTTGTAGATGCGGTTAAGGTTCCGAACCTTGAGATGGGGAGTAAGCCTGCATTATTCACATGGGCCCTGAAAGCAGAGAACTTTCTCTCCAGGTCACAGAATTGGAGCTCAGAAGGGAGACAGAGCAAGAGTGGAGTCAGACCCTGAGCCTGGGAGGTGTTTGATGTGTAGTTCACCACCGAAAGGCCCCAGGGAGTGAACGGTACCCCCACCTGACAGCCAGCAGGGACACAGGGACCTGAGCCTTATAATCACAACTTGATTCTTCCAACACTTTGGATGAGCTGGAAAACAGCCACCCCAGAGCCTCCTATGAGAGCCCAGGTGGCTAACACCTTGACTTTGAGACCCAGGGTGCCTGCCCTGGAGAGCTGTGAGATCGTGTATGTGGGTGGTTCCAAGCTCCTAAGGGTGTGGTGATCCTTAAGGCAGCAATAGAAAATGCATGCATCTTATGTGGGGATGGGGAGAGCAAGGTTCTCCTTCTAGCCCGGAGCCTTGTGAAGCAGATTGAGCACGAGGACCCTCCTGAATGCTCCTTTCCTCTGGCTCTCCACAGAGCTCCTAGATGGGTGTGTATCTGCACTGCAGATACCTTTAACTCCTGGCTCTTAGTTGTTATGTGGCCTTTGGGCCAATTACTCCTGCCTTTGGAGCTTCAGTTTCCTCATCTGGAAAGCGGAGCTAAGCTTGTCTGCCACAAAGACTGGTGAGGGTTCTTTGAGATAATGTTGGCAGAGCACGTACCACCATGTTTGAAATAAGCCAAGCACTCAGTGGAGTGTTGCTTTTATTAACTTTTTATCTAATAGATAAATAGATATAAAAAATAGAAATATAGTGACAAGTGATTTGGATTTAACAGTGTTTGGATTTGGCTGTCACGGTTGCTGGAAGAATGCTTTCCTTTAAAAGCTGTTTTCTTAAAGGTGTGCTTTGCCCTATGCTGTGGGGCAGTCACAACATTTGCTTGGTGTTGAGGAGCGTGACTTGAGTGTATTCAGATTAGCTCTGGCCATGATAATTGCTGGGAATGGTGTAATAACCAAATTTGAGTGTGGGAGTTGCAGAGAGATCTCTTTTGTTATTTAGTGTAGCAAGCAAACTGCTACCTTGGGGAAGAAAAATTAGATTTGCTCACAAGTAAATAGAAATGCAGACATTTTCATTCACTGGAGTTGGCAGAAAAACCAAATAAGGGCATATGATATTTCTACAAACCTGATTTTACTTTGGAAACATTACAAAACTTTTAAGTTACTGTTGTGCCAATGTTTACCCAGAATATCAGACTTTTATCAGGATTGTCTGAGGGTGTGTTGAGTAGTTTGTCATTCTCTTGTGACTCCTGAGGGTGCAGGTAGTGAAAACGAGGAGGAAGAAGCAATACGCAGTTGTTGAGGGCTTTGCAGGGGCATCAGAGAATGCCCGGGGCCTGTGCCCAAGCCAGCTTGCGTGCACTCTTTTCTTTCTTTCTCTTTTTCCTCTCTTTGACTCTCCCCCAATCTCCTTCCCACCTCCCTCCCCCTTCCTTAATAACTTTCTCTTTTTCTTCATTAAACTTTGTATTTTCAGACAATTATAGACACATACAGTTTTAAGAAATAATACAGAGATCCTGTGCACCCATTACCAGTTTCCACCAAGGTTATGTCTTGCAAAACTTCAGTGCAATTCCAGAACCCAGATATTGACATTGATACAGTCAAGATAGAGAACACTTCCAACCCCACAAGACCTCTCCTTCTGCAGCCACATCCGCCCCCTCCCTCCATCCTTCCCAATCCCTGGCAACAACTGATGTGCTCACCATTTTATAGTTTTGTCATTTCAGGCAATTTCAGGCATGTTGCATAAGTGGACTGTAACCGTGTCAGATTACCCCTTTTCCCTCAGCATAGTCTGTGGAGATTCAGCAGCTTGCTGTGTCTATCGATGGTTCCTCTTCATTGGTGCGTTGTGCTCCCTGGTGTGGAGGTAGCATAGGTGGGTTAACTGTTCACCTGCTGAAGGACATCTGGGTTTTGGCTATCACAAGTAAAGCTGCTATTCGTTCATGTGCAGGCTTTTAATTGTAAGTCTTCATTTTCTGGGACGTGTGCCTGGGAGGGCAGTTGCCTAGTTGTATGGTAGTTGCATGTGTTAAGAAACTGCCTTACTTTTCCAGAGTCGCTGTGCATTTTGCATTCCCACCAGCATCGTATGTGTGATCCAGTTTCTCCTGGCCAGCGTTTGTTGGTGTCCCTGTGGTCATTTTAGCCACTCTGCGAGGGGTGTAGTGGCGCATCACTGTGGGTTGAATTTGCGTTTTCCTAATTGCTGCCCCTCCAGAAAGCATATCTGGTTTAATTTGGGATGAGCCTGTGGGCAGTGCCTGGGCTGTGGCCCTGGGGGGCACTCTGGGGTTGGGAGGGCGGGGGTGGGGATGCAGCAGGGGCAGGGCTGCTGAGCTGGGAAACTGTCAGGTTTGTACAGTAGTGTGAAGGGAAGACCTCAGAGGGGGCGGCTGATAGGCAGGCCCAAACGTGTGGAGGTAAATAGTGCTTTCCACGGCCCACCACTGGGCAAGGTGTTAGGGTTCCTTCAGTGTGTTGAGAAGGTCTTCTGAGAAGTGAGCAATGAAGAGGGGACCCAGTGGAGGGGCAGACTGGGGGTTTCAGCCCCGACAGGCCAGGTTTCTTTCATGTGATGCGGGTATGTCTTTGAACCTCTCCAAGCTATTTCCACATTTTCAAAATAGATGACACTGCATGACCTGGTCTATAAGATCAGGTGATGGGTGGCTCATGCTGACTAGTTAGCTTTGGAGGCATTGTTGGCAAACAGTGCATTGTTCCTAAGTTTGTTTTTATTAATATGGTGGATGCGCTGTGCGCCCTCATTCAAGTCCATGTGGGAGGTTTGTGTATTAGTTCTCTGCCTTAACAGAGCACCCTGCTGGGGGCTTAGGCTATAGGAATTTCTTTTCTCTCAATTTTGGAGGCTCGAAGTCCAAGACCAAGGTGTGGGCAGGGTCACTCCTTCTGAGGCCTGTCCCTGGTTTGCAGACGGCTGTGTTGCCCTGTGCCCTCTGTGGTCCTTCCTCTGTGTGTCTGCAGCCCAATCTCCTCTCTGAAGGACACCAGATATTGGGTTGGGGCCCACCCTTAACACTCCATTTTACCTTAATCACTTTAAAGATCACATCTCCAAATACATCCAAATACATTGCGGTACCAGGTTGGGGTGGGCTTTGAACCTCAGTGTTTGGATTTTGGGGGACATAACTCAGCCCGTAACATATGATTATCAAGACACAGACATATCCTCTGAATCTGTGCTCTCCCTTCGGCGGCCACCATCTGAGTTATTTTTTCCTCTAAGAGTACGGGGTCCCTGTGCCTTGGGGAAGCCTGGGAGGAGGGAGGGGGAAAAAAGGTGGGGGTGTGCAGCGTAAGCCTCCTCTACCCGCACATCGCTCACGGAATCTGATTTAAGGAATTGAATTGGTGTCTGTGTTCAGCCCTGGAAATTCCTTGGAATCAAATTAGTGACAAGATGATGTGATCAGGTAGTTTGAGACCCGAAGAGCTGAACAGTTTCTTTTTTTTTTTTTAAATCACATTTATTAATATTACCACAGATCTCATTAGGAAAGTCTTTAAGTACTGGAAAGATGTTAAGCTTGTGGTGGTGGATACATGTTTTCCAAATTTCACATTTTCACTTGAAAGTTCAAATTTTATCATTGTCAATAAGGACTGTTGGTTGTTTTCTCTCAAATGACAAGCTTTGTTCATTTTTGAGAAAGTGTCAGCTGCATACCCAGGTCTGAATAACTAGAGTTTGCAGTCCTATCAAGCAAAATGGTGTTTCATGAAAAATGTAGCTTATTCAGCTTGCAACTCAAATGACTACACAAATGTTTTTCTTTGAGCTATTCATATTTTGGTGTGGGGCCAAAGTGCTTTATGAGTACTTCCATTTCTTCATGTGGATTATTATTATTTTTTTGGCTTTTTAATTTTTTATTAAGGCATTATTGATACATACTGTTATGAAGGTTTCACATGAAAAAACAATGTGCTGACTACTTTTACCCATATTATCAAGTCCCCACCCATACACCAATGCAGTCACTGTCCATCAGCGTAGTAAGATGCCACAGATTCACTGTTTGCCTTCTCTGTGCTACAGTTTTCCCTGTGATCCCCCACACCATGTGTACTAAACATAATACCCCACAATCCCCTTTCTCCCACCCTCCCCACCCACCCTCCACCACCCCTCCCCTTTGGTAACCGCTAGTCCCTTCTTGGAGTCTGTGAGTCTGCTGCTATTTTGTTCCTTCAATTTTGCTGCGTTGTTATACTCCACAAATGAGGGAAATCTTTCGGCACTTGTCTTTGTCCGCCTGGCTTATTTCACTGAGCATAATACCTCCCGTTCCATCCGTGTTGTTACAAATGGCAGGATTTGTTTGTTTCTTATGGCTGAAGAGTATTCCCTTGTGTATATGTACCACATCTTCTTTATCCATTCATCTACTGATGGACACTTTGGTTGCTTCCATATCTTGGCCATTGTAAATAGTGCTGCGATAAACATAGGGGTGCATATGTCTTTTTGAATCTGAGAAGTTGTATTCTTTAGGTAAATTCCTAGGAGTGGAATTCCTGGGTCAAATGGTATTTCTATTTTTAGTTGTTTGAGGAACCTCCATATTGCCTTCCACAGTGGTTGAACTAGCTTACATTCCCACCAGCAGTGTAGGAGGGTTCCCCTTTCTCTGCATTCTCGCCAGCATTTGTTGTTCTTAGTCTTTTGGATGGTGGCCATTCTTACTGGTGTGAGGTGATACCTCATTGTGGTTTTAATTTGCATTTCCCTGATGATTAGCGATGTGGAGCATCTTTTCATGTGTCTGTTGGCCATCTGAATTTCTTCTTTGGAGAATTGTCTCTTCATATCCTCTGCCCATTTTTTAATCAGGTTATTTGCTTTTTGGGTGGTGAGGTGTGTGAGTTCTTTATATATTTTGGATGTTAACCCCTTGTCAGATATTTCATTTACAAATATATTCTCCCATACTGTAGGATGCCTTTTTGTTCTGTTGATGGTGTCCTTTGCCATACAGATGCTTTTTAGTTTGGTGTAGTCCCATGAGTTCATTTTTGCTTTTGTTTCCCTTGCTTGAGGAGATGCATTCAGGAAGAAGTTGCTCATGCTTATATTCAGGAGATTTTTGCCTCTGTTGTTTTCTAAGAGTTTTATGGTTTCATGACTTACATTCAGGTCCTTGTTCCATTTTGAGTTTACTTTTGTGTATGGGGTTAAACAATAATACAGTTTCATTCTCTTGCATGTAGCTGTCCAGTTTTGCCAGCACCAGTTGTTGAAGAGGCTGTCATTTCCCCATTGTATATCCATGGCTCCATTATCGTATATTAATTGACCATATATATATGGTTGGGTTTATATCAGGGCTCTCGAGTCTGTTCCATTGGTCTATGGGTCTGTTCTTGTGCCAGTACCAAATTGTCTTGATTACTGTGGCTTTGTAGTAGAGCTTGAATTTGGGGAGCATAATCCCCCCAGCTTTATTCTTCCTTCTCAGGATTGCTTTGGCTATTCAGGGTCTTTTGTGGTTCCATATGAATTTTTGAACTATTTGCTCTAGTTCATTGAAGAATGCTGTTGGTATTTTGATAGGGATTGCATTGAATCTGTAGATTGCTTTAGGCAGGATGGCCATTTAGACAATATTAATTCTTCCTGTCTATGAGCTTGGGATGTGTTTCCATTTATTGGTATCTTCTTTAATTTCTCTCATGAGTGTCTTGTTTTCAGAGTACAGGTCTTTCACTTCCTTGGTTAGGTTTATTCCTAGGTATTTTATTCTTTTTGATGCTATTGTGAATGGAATTGTTTTCCTGATTTCTCTTTCTGCTAGTTCTTTGTTAGTATATAGGAATGCCACAGATTTCTCCATATTAATTTTGTATCCTGCAATTTTGCTGAATTCACATATTAGATCTAGTAGTTTTGGAATGGATTCTTTAGGGTTTTTTATGTACAATATCATGTCATCTGCAAACAGGGACAGTTTAACTTCTTCCTTGCCAGCCTGGATGCCTTTTATTTCTTTGTGTTGTCTGATCGCTGTGGCTAGGACCTCCAAAACTATGTTGAATAGAAGTGGGGAGAGTGGGCATCCTTGTCTTGTTCCTGATCTTAAAGGAAAAGCTTTCAACTTCTCACCGTTAAGTCGTTAAGTATAATGTTGGCTGTGGGTTTGTCATATATGGCTTTTATTATGTTGAGGTACACTTGCCCTCTATACCCATTTTGTTGAGAGTTTTTATCATGAATCAATATTGAATTTTGTCAAATGCTTTTTCAGCATCTATGGAGATGATGATGTAGTTTTTGTCTTTCTTTTTGTTGATGTGGTGGATGATGTTGATGGATTTTCTAATGTTCTACCATCCTTGCATCCCTGTGATGAAATCCCACTTGATCATGAAGGGTGATCTTTTTGATGTATTTTTTAAGTTGGTTTGCTAATATTATGTTGAGTATTTTTGCATCTACGTTCATCAGGGATATTGGTCTGTGGTGTCTTTGCCTGGTTTTGGTATTAGAGTAATGCTGGCCTCATAGAATGACTTTGGAAGTATTCCCTCTTCTACTCTTTGGAAAACTTTAAGGAGGATGGGTGTTAGGTCTTCACTAAATGTTTGATAAAATTCAGCAGTAAAGCCATCTGGTCCAGGAGTTTTGTTCTTAGGTAGTGTTTTGATTACCAATTTAATTTCGTTGCTGGTAATTGATCTGTTGAGATTTTCTGTTTCTTTCTGGCTCACCCTTGGAAGGTTGTATTTTTCTAGAAAGCTGTCCATTTCTTCTAGGTTATCCAGTTTGTTAGCATATAATTTTTCATAGTATTCTCTAATAATTCTTTGTATTTCTGTGGTGTCCATAGTGATTTTTCCTTTTTTATTTCTGATTCTGTTTATGTGAGTAGACTCTCTTTTTTTCTTAATAAGTCTGGCTAGGGGTTTATCTGTTTTGTTTATTTTCTCGAAGAACCAGCTCCTGCTTTCATTGATTCTTTCTATTGTTTTATTATTCTCAATTTTATTTATTTCTGCTCTAATCTTTATTATGTCCCTCCTTCTACTGACTTTGGACCTCATTTGTTCTTCTTTTTCTAGTTTCGTTAGTTGTGAGTTTAGACTGCTCATATGGGATTGTTCTTCTTTCCTGAGGTAGGCCTATATTGCAGTATACTTTCCTCTTAGCACGGACTTCGCTGCATCCTGTAGATTTTGCGGTGTTGAATTATTGTTGTCATTTGTCTCCATATATTGTTTGATCTCTGTTTTTATTTGGTCATTGATCCGTCGGCTATTTAGGAGCATGTTGTGAAGCCTCCATGTGTTTGTGGGATTTTTCATATTCTTTGAGTAATTTATTTCTAGTTTCATACCTTTGTGGTCTGAGAAACTGGTTGGTACAATTCCATTCTTTTTGAATTTACCAAGGCTCTTTTTGTGGCCTAGGATATGATCTGTTCTTGAAAATGTTCCGTGTGCACTTGAGAAGAATGTGTATTCTGCTGCTTTTGGGTGTAGAGTTCTGTAGATGTCTGTTAGGTCCTTTTGTTCTAATGTGTTATTCAGTGCTTCTGTCTCCTTATTTTCTGTCTGGTTGATCTGTCCTTCAGAGTGAGTGGAGTGTTGAAGTCTCCCAGAATGAATGCATTGCATTCTAGTTCCCCCTTTAATTCTGTTAGTGTTGGTTTCACATATGTAGGTGCTCCTGTGTTGGGTGCATAGATATTTATAATGGTTATATCTTCTTGTTGGATTAAGACCTTTATCATTATGTAATGTCCTTCT
>JAVSCE010022721.1:0-49603 GCA_032199065.1 Smutsia gigantea | reverse complement strand
ATGAGAAAGGAAAAATAATAATGGACCCCACAGAAATACAAAGAATTATAAGAGAATATTATGACAATCTCTATGCTAACAAGCTGGACAAACTGGAAGAAGTAGAAAACTTAGAAAAATACAACCTTCCAAGACTGACCAAACAAGACACAGAAAAACTACACAGACCAATCACCAGCAACGAAATTGAAGCGGTAATCAAAAAACTACCCAAGAACAAAACCCCCAGACCAGATGGATTCACCTCTGAATTCTACCAGACATATAGAAGAAATAACACCCATTCTCCTTAAAGTTTTCCAAAAAATAGAAGAGGAGGGAATACTTCCGAACTCATTCTATGAAGCCAGCATCACTCTAATACCAAAACCGGGCAAAGACCTCACCAAAAAGAAAATTACAGACCAATATCCCTGATGAACGTAGATGCAAAAATACTCAACAAAATATTAGCAAACCGAATTCAAAAATACATCAAGGGATCATACCATGATCAAGTGGGATTCATCCCAGGGATGCAAGAGATGGTACAACATTGAAAATCCATCAGCATCATCCACCACATCAACAAAAACAAAACCATGATCATCTCCACAGATGCTGAAAAGCATTTGACAAAATTCATCCATTCCTGATTAAAACTCTCAACAGAATGGGTATAGAGAGACTGTTAAGTACCTCCAACTTATGTAAAGCTATCTGTGACAAACCCACAGCTAACATCATATACTTATTTGAGGCTGAAAGCTTTCATCTAAGATCGGGAACAAGTTAAGGGATGCCCTCTCTCCACTGTTATTCAACATAGTACTGGAGGTCCTAGTCACAGCAATCAGACAAAACAAAGACATACAAGGCATCCAGATTGGTAAAGAAGAAGTCAAATTGTCACTATTTGCAGATGACATGATACTGTACATAAAAAACCCTAAAGATTCCATTCCAAAACTACTAGAACTAATATCTGAATTCAGCAAAGTTGCAGGATACAAAATTAAAACACGGAAATCTGTTGCTATCCTATACACTAATGATGAACTAACAGAAAGAGAAATCAGAACAACAATTCCATTCACAATTGCATCAAAAAGAATAAAATACCTAGGAATAAACCTAACGAAGGAAGTGAAAGACCTGTACTCTGAAAACTACAAGACACTCCTAAGAAAAAAGAGGACACTAACAAATGGAAATGCATCCCATGCTCTTGGCTAGGAAGAATCAATATTGTCAAAATGGCTATACTACCTAAAGCAATCTACAGATTCAATGCAATCCCTATCAAACTACCAACAGCTTTCTTCAATGAACTGGAACAAATAATTCTAAAATTCATATGGAACCACAAAAGACCCCGAATAGCCAAAGCAATCCTGAGAAGGAGGAATAAAACAGGGGGAATTACACTCCCTGACTTCAAGCTCTACTACAAAGCCACAGTAATCAAGACAATTTGGTATTGGCACAAAAACAGACCCACAGACCAGTGGAACAGAATAGAAAATCCAAACATAACAAATTAATATTTGATAAAAGTGTGGATATACAATGGGAGATGACAGCCTCTTCAGCAGCTGGTGTTGGAAAAACTGGACAGCTACATGTAAGAGAATGAAACTGGACTACTGTCTAGCCCCATACACAAAGGTAAACTCAAGGTGGATCAAAGACCTGAATGTAAGTCATGAAACCATAAAACTCTTAGAAAAACATAGGCAAAAATCTCTTGGACATAAACATGAGCAACTTCTTCATGAACATATCTCCCCAGGGCAAGGGAAACAAAAGCAAAAATGAACAAGTGGGACTATATCAAGCTGAAAAGCTTCTGTACAGCAAAGGACACCATCAGTAGAACAAAAAGACATCCTACAGTATGGGAGAATATATTCATAAAAAAACGTATCTGATAAAGGGTTGACATCCAAAATATATAAAGAACTCATGCACCTTAACAAACAGAAAGCAAATAATCCAATTAAGAAATGGGCAGAGGACATGAATAGACACTTCTCTAAAGAAGAAATTCAGATGGCCAACAGGCACATGAAAAGATGCTCCACATCGCTAATCATCAGAGAAATGCAGATTAAAACCACAATGAGATATCACCTCACACCAGTGAGGATGGCCAACATCCAAAACACAAACAACAACAAATGTTGGCGAGGATGTGGAGAAAAAGGAACCCTCCTACACTGCTGGTGGGACTGCAAATTAGTTCAACCATTGTGGAAAGCAGTATGGAGGTTCCTCAAAAAACTCAAAATAGAAATACCATTTGACCCAGGAATTCCACTCCTAGGAATTTACCCTAAGAATGCAGCAGCCCAATTTGAAAAAGACAGATGCACCCCTATGTTTATGCAGCACTATTTACAATAGCCAAGAAATGGAAGCAACCTAAGTGTCCATCAGTAGATGAATGGATAAAGAAGATGTGGTACATATACACAATGGAATATTATTCAGCCATAAGAAGAAAACAAATCCTACCATTTGCAACAACATGGATGGAGCTAGAGGGTATTATGCTCAGTGAAATAAGCCAAGCCGAAAAAGACAAGTATCAAATGATTTCACTCATATGTGGAGTATAAGAACAAAGAAAAAAACTGAAGGAACAAAACAGCAGCAGACTCACAGAACCCAAGAACGGACTAATAGTTACCAAAGGGAAAGGGACTGGGGAAAATGGGCGGGAAGGGAGGGATAAGAGGGAAAAAGGGGCATTACGATTAGCAGATGTAATGTTGGGGGGGCACGGGCAGGGCAGTACAACTCAGAGAAGACAAGTAATGATTCTATAGCATCTCACTACGCTGATGGACAGTGACTGGAATGGGGTTGGTGGGGGGGACCTGATGAAGGGGTAGTTTAATAATCGTAATATTGCACATGTAATTGTAAACTAATGATAATAAAATAAATTATATAAAAAAAAAGAAAGATTTGGAAGGGAAAAGTAGAAGAGAGCATTAATTATACGATCATTAAGTTTATAATGGTATATACCAAAGAAACCATCTAAAAGTAGACTTCTATGATTTATATCTTTTTAATCTCTCATTCATTCTTTTAGAAAGAAAGCAGTGTATAAAAAAGTAAATCTGAACAGGATAAATGCTGCCCAGGAATAGTCTCATCTAGAAGTATAAAATTTTACAACTATTTTTATAGAGTTTATACTAATTTATTTAAAAATATCAAAAAATATTTTGAACACAGTTCAACGTGTTTGATCTATTTATGGATCTTATTTTTTAAATGTCTGTATTTTTAAAAGAAATATGAAAAGAAAAATATTTAATTCTAAAACAAGAAAAGAATACACATGGCCACATGCTTTGGAGATGGAGTGATAATTTACCAGAAAGAAGTCTTTGTCCACACTGTTAATGTAAACAATCAAATCTCCAGTTTCATAAAATATGTTAGGATTATATCATAGAAATATCTGCTTTAATTATTTTAATAACATTTTATAACAAGTTGTATTTTCAGTGCTAAACTTTATTTTCCATATCCCCATTTTCCACTGGATGCATGGATTCTCAAAGGCTGACATAGTGAGTACAGTTCTCAAGGGTCAATTGAGTAGTGGCTTCAAGGGCTTCAAAGGAAATCACAACTGCCTTCTTCCACATCAGTATCTGAGGATTCTAGGGAAAGTTAGATACAACACCTTAATCTTTAATGAGTAAAATAATGACAACAAATTCATGTATATGTGCATGTAGGGTAAATGCCATAGTATCATAAATTAGACAGACTGAGACCCTAGGCATGCTGGTACCTTAACAACATATATAAACCAAGAAAGGTGGAGAAGATGAGACTGAAGAACAGGGCATTAAAATACCAGCCAGTCTTGAGCAGCTACCTTCTGGGGATGTAGCCAGGAAGTCAAATGTTCAAAAGCCAAAGGACATAGCAACCTGGATGCTGAGTAACTCAGGGTCCCCATCAGTCAGGTGGAGAATAACATCAGGAACCCATCTGGAATTGATTATAAAACTCTCTTCATAGCAAGCCTCTTGCCAGGGGAGCCAGGGTCTACAGGAAAAAGGCTTGGTGTAAGCCAAATAAGGAGTTGGGGTCACAGCCAAGTAAGCCATAGTTCAGGGACTAGAGCATCTCAAGTCTAAAAAGGAAAGCAGAGCAAATTCATGATCTGGATTAATATGATGGGTAAGAGGGGGGAAAAAAAAACCTTGTAACAGTGTTCATATATTCTAATCCAAGAGCTTCCTCTAGCCATGCCAATTACAACCCAGAGCATCAGGAAGGAAAACAATTAATGGTGTTTTTACTGAGATTGTATTAAATGCATTAATTTAAAAATAATTGACATCATTATGATATTAAGCTGTCTTGTCCAAAAACATAATAAATATCTGTCTCATTTGTTCAAGTGTACTTTTAATATCTTTCAGCAGTAATTACACTCCTAGGTATTCACCCTAAGAATGAAGGAGTCCAGTTTGAAAAAGACATATGCACCCCTATGTTTATTGCAGCACTATTTACAATAGCCAAGAAACGGAAGCAACCTAAGTTTCCATCAGTAGATGAATGGATAAAGAAGAGGTGGTACATATACACAATGGAATATTATTCAGCCATAAGAAGAAAACAAATCCTACCATTTGCAACAACATGGATGGAGCTAGAGGGTATTATGCTTGGTGAAATAAGCCAGGCAGAGAAAGACAGGTATCAAATGATTTCACTAATCTGTGTAATATAAGAACAAAGAAAAAACTGAAGGAACAAAACAGCAGCAGACTCACAGAACCCAAGAATGGACTAACAGTTACCAAAGGGAAAGGGACTGGGGAGGATGGGTGAGAGGGAGGGATAAGGGGAAAAAGGGGCATTATGATTAACATACATAATGTGGGGGGGGGGACATGGGGAAGGCGGTATAGCACAGAGAAGACAAGTAGTGATTTTATAGCATCTTACTATGCTGATGGACAGTGACTGTAATGGGGTTTGTGGTGGGGACTTGATAATGGGGGGAATCTAGTAACCACAATGTTGTTTATGTAAGTGTATATTAATGATACCAAAATATATATATATATATACATATATATCTTTCAGCAGTGTTTTATAGTTTTCCTTAAATAGCATTTGAAAATTTCTTATTAAGCTAATGCCTAGTATACCTGTGTGCAGATGTTTAATCATGAATTGGATCTTCTATTTTATTATAACTTCAAATAGTTTTTATTTATATATATGTACTTAAATATGAATGTATATGAAGTTTATTTAACTTTTGTATGTCTATCTTAATTAAGTTACACTATTGCTTTATTAAATTTGGCCGTTGGTTGTGGTAGGTTTTACATAGATTCTTAGAGGAGTTTTTAGTCATATAATCACAGCATCTAAAAATAGAGATACTTTAATGCTTCAATTTATTGCTTAAAATCAACTATGAATTATTGTTAATCAGAGTAAAGTCAGAAGAGGTCTTTTTTTTACTTCTTAAAAAATTTAAGGATCTGAGTTTAAAGATTGCTTAATTTTTTTTTCTTTGTTCTTACTAATTCAATAAGCAAATGCTAATTAAGTGGTAGTTTATCCAAATATGTTAGAGTAAAATCTTTAGAATGCTTTAAAAGCTCTTCTGTATATTTTGAAAAAAAAAACATAATCTCAGATTTACATGTATTATCCATTACTTAATCGCTTAAGTGACAAATAGAGAACAGGCAGCCTAAGCAGATTTGTCAAATAGTTTGAATTCTTTTACAACTGGTAACCCTTTCCCTGTTCCCCAAGGACCTTTGGTTCTCTTACTGATCCACTGCACTCTAAGAACCCTGAACAGGAGGCCACCGAATCCTGGATATCCTCCTAATTTTTGTCTTTCCTAGTTTCCATCTGATAGAGCAGAGCTGAGCTGGGAATTGCATTCAGGCATCCAAGGCACCCCTTTCCCTTCCCATTGCACCCCCTCCCTCAGGTCAGGGAGCTGGTAACTCTCCCATTCTTCCAAGGCCAGCCTATACCGGAGTTGAACTTCAATTAAGGGAAAAGATGAATCCAGTTCTCAGAAGAGCCTCACAATCTCAGAATTTTAAAGACTCTTAAGAATAAGTTTACACATAAAGTCCAAAGAGGTAAATACATATTTTTCCTGATTATAATAAAATGCATGTAATGGCTTTTGCTCTGAAAATACAGAGATCAGGAAGAACTTTCTAAGTACAGCCTTACATTCATTTTATCCAGTGCTTTCTTTAAAATTTCTCTTTATGGGTCTTAAAAATAACTTTTTCTCTTTACCTGATCTAATACTGACAATGAATAGATGTTTAAGAGTTACAGTGGTTCACAGAGTTCATAGTTTGGATACATGTAATTTGTGTCTTAATTAGCCATTTTCTTTTCTTAACTTGAGCAGATCTATAAAATCCTCTGACAAGAGAACAAAAACTAAAAAAAACTCTGAACTGGCTTTGTTGGAATTAACGTCGTATGACCCAGGTTTTCACAACAGAATCACCTGGATTTGACACAACTTCCAACAATTTACTAGTTGAACAATTTATTTAGGTTCCTTATGCCCCAGTTCATTTAAGATGGAAATAAAAGCTGTACCTACCACACTGAGTGGTTATAAGGATGTGTAACTCAATAAAGCTCTTAACATAGTTCCTGTACATAATCAAAGCTCAATAAATGCTTATTAATAGTACCAGTATTACTATTACTGGCCAGGTAAGAATATTGCAGCTGAGTTTCAGGTCTGCCATTTGCACACATATTTATCTATTCAGGGTGCCACTTCCCTTTATGTTTCCCTTCACAATGTTTTGTAGAGCTGATTTAGTTTTCAGTAGCTATTTCTTCTGCATATGTTTCCTCTTGTCCAGTACACAAACCCATACACTCATACACCTACTCATTCCCATGACTCAGGTTGTTACACTCACAGGCCAGAGCAGGGGACTCTTCCCCAAAGCTTATTAGAGGAGTGATGATTACTATGGAGGACCCTTTTTCTGGAGATATCTTTGCCATCGATCAGTGGAATTCTGGTCACCTTTAGTCATTCATTCCTTTGGGTTCAGATCAGCTCTTCCATTTCCATACTTCCCCTTTCAAACAAAAATGCTACTGAAAATGGGCAACATACTAAACTTTCAACGTGAACAAATGATCAGATTGAATAAGACAAGTGTGGATTTTGAGTATATTGCATTCTGCCAAGAAAGGGGATGAAAGGATTAGAAATTCTCCAGTGGCTGACCCCAGGCACCAAAAGCAAACCTGCGCATTAGACGTTAGTCTGTAAAATCCTGCAAAGGCCATTGCCTTTGAGATCAGTACAAAGCTTCACAAGTGTCTTTCTATATATACATTTTCATCTAGGAAATGGTAGCTCTATAATCTACCCAAGATCAGGGTAAAAATATTGAGTATAAATATTGCCAAACATACACATAGTAGTGTCATGCCTAAAACTAGCTTAGGCAAACCAAATAAATAGATAGGAAGATAGATAGATTAATGATAGGTAATTGCACATACATGTACTTTCATGAAATCTTTGATTAGAACTAAATGCATAGAGACTATGAAAATTAAAATTAAGAAACCCAATGCCAACCTTTCTACCTACACATATTAACCCAACAACTTTGGTCTGATTAGCACCACAAAGGTTCACAATTTAGGTAAAAGCTCAATACTAACAATGAAATAAACAATAGTAATGGTAATCTTGTTAGAGTCTCTTTTGACAGTAAGGAGTCTGGGTACTCATTAAATTAGCTGACTTGAGATCCCAAATTTGCAAAATTAGCATCTCCACCCTCCCCAAACCATCATGTAACATGGCCAATTATATTCAACAAGCATCAGCATGTTTGGGCTTTAAATGTTACAGTCAGTTGCTGTAGATGAGTTGGGCATGTCTCCATGCCGTCCCAAATATGAAAATAAACATATATTCAAATGAGGGTAAACAATGACCTAATGGGAAATGTTCAGTCAAGCATCTGACAACTAGTTCAGACTGGCACCTTTGTCCCTTTTATTTTCATCTGTCCCTCCCATTCAGTGGAATGACCAGGCACCAGTACAGACTGGAGGTGGAAAGGGGAGTGGTGGTCCTTGTAGGAGTCCAGCTGTTTTGCCTAAACACTGATTATGACACTATATCCAACGGTGGCAGGCCTCCTATCTGCAAAAGCCTGATAACTCTATCAGCCCCTGCTTGTTCAAGCGGCTCCAGAGGCTCCCTTTTCATCCTCAGCTTAAGGCAGATCTCAATGGGCTGAATGAGTATGAGAAACTGAGATAAGTAATAGCTACAATTATAGAGATACATTTGCGCTGCTGTAATTAGGGTTGTGTCAGCGCTTCTATTAACCTTTGCATTGCCAGCATTTTTCCACTTGGCATTCCAAGTGAGTAACAGCATTTAAATTAGGAAGGGGTGTAAGCTGCTGAGTTACAGGCCCATGAAAAGGGTGAGAATGGACAGCAGCAGATAGGGACAGCTCCTGCTGAGCTGCTAAACAAGTAGAGCAGGGGACTTACCTTCCTGGTTTATGAGCAGCTCCCACACCACTGTTCCTGTATTCTATGACATTGAAATGATTTCTGGTGATGAGGTGGACTTAACAACTTTGTCACCTGAGAGAATCTGGGCACTGGAAAGACCTCAAAAAATTATTTGGGATTTTCCTATGCCTGACCAAATACTCCTTTTAAACAGTATAAAATAATGATTTTAAGATCATTTTGAAACAAAATAAGAGCAGTTAAGTAACTTCTCAAAGTCACACAGCAAGTTAAGACCAACCCAAACCTAAGCACATTGATTAGCATACAGGATAGATCCCATTAGTCTTTACCACTAAAGACTGAAAAGCTGAAGTACCATTTCTTCCCTGTACCACAAGCCAGCCCTGAATTGCTTAATTAAAAAATAAAAGGGAAAAGCTCTAGCTTTGAGAAAGCTTATCACAATCACCAGTAAGAATATTTATCAGGCATTTTATATGTAAACAGATTTTTTCTTTACTAACTTCCTCCAGCATCTGAAGACTTTTTCACTAAAATTCTTGATTCGTCCTGTGGTATTCAGCCTTGAACTCTGTTAAAACTGAAAACAAAATGGTAATCTAAAAACCAGTTTCCATCTTTCCTACCATATTTGATTTACTTCAAATATCCATGCATAAAACTAAAATGAATGATACTGCTACTATCTTTTTACCTACACCATCTGATTCTCTTTCCTCAAAAGCTTGTTCTTAGAAATTTTGAAATGGCACTAATTTAAATTCAGGTTTTTTTTCATTAATAAGTTAAAACTTAGTTATGTTAAATTTCATTCACCTAGTTCTGGTTCAGAATACTCTTTTCCCATTAAAACTTAAGGCCAAGTTCAAGTCCATGTGTGGTCCAGTGATCTGACTGCAGTTTGCAGCTATGTGTCAAACAAGCTTGGATTATGCATCTGAATTGGTTATCAAGAAATCCAAGCTAAATTTCAAGTGCCTTTGGGATAGATTAGTGATTCTCAGACTTGCTGATTATAAAAATATCCTTGCCATTGTTAAAAATAAAGATTTCCATTCTCCTGGAATCCCCAGTTGTAAGAAGTGCCCCAGGTAATTACTTTGCTCAGCTAAATTTGGGAAACACTGTATTAAATGTTCATTTTAATTGAAAAACAAATATAAAGCAGGAATCTTGGTAGACCTTTTTTAAGATCTTAGGGGTTCATCTAAATTTAAGAATTTGAAATGGATTTTTATCAGTGGAACTTAAAATAAAAATATATGAATTATGGCTTTTGCCCACTACATAATATATTTTACAAAATTTTGGTTATAATTTTGTCTGTAGGCATCAATTGTTTTGAAAATTTGTGTATTACAAGTAGCTAAGCCAGGTACAGCATCATGCTTGGTATAGAATGCTTAATAAATATTTCATTAAAGAATGAACAGAGAAAAGGACTCAAGTCCCCAACTCTCCATAAAGTTCTCACCCATGTTTCCAATAGCCTGTAATATTGTTTCCTTTTCTCATATGCCTTTTATAAATATTGCTTACTCCACCCCACAATGCACTTGATCCAATTATATTCTTGTGGTCTGATAAATTAGCACAATAAGGTTTTAGATTCAGACACAACTGGGAAAATTTCTTAAATTGTAATCTGCAAAATCAGGATATGCTGAGTATCTCACAGGGTTTTGGAGTGATTAAATGAATACTGTCTGCCAAGTAATAGACCATAAACTATTTGAAATTATGAATCTTTGTCTTCTTAGCACTTAGTACAATGTCAAAGTCACTGTAAGAGCTTAATTTTTGTATTTTCCTTTCATCCTTCCTTCCTTAAGTAATCCACAAATTCAAAATCAGGGAGCAAGTCATACACTCTTTTATATCCCCTTGCTCCTTTCCTTCATCAGTTATGCTGAGCGCATAATATAAACTCAAATAATTGTTGATTTAAAAAGCAAAAGTATAGGCACAGGAAAATAAGAGAGGGGGAAGAGAGAAAGATGGAGCAATAAAGGAAAAAAAAAGAAAAATACATAAAGAAAAGAACTACATATGCTAGGAAGGGCTATCTTATTCTCAATAATTCTTCCAGGCACCACAAAACAAGCCCTCAGTGCTGATCAGAATTGACATTGTAAGATCGCCAAGCAGGAGCCGTTTCTCACAGCAACAACTGTTTGCAATTTTGTTTGCTTCTAGTGACTTAGGTTTCAGAACCAAGAGCAAATGTTTGATTTTACCTACATTGCACATTATTCTCTCTGAAATACAGTTTTTATTTACTGAGCCATCTCTGCTTGTTTGTAAAGCTCAGTGTCTTTCAAATATAATTCATGTAATTTTTAATCTTTGAAGTTAAATAAAATAGAAAACCAAGAATTATATACTATGTGTGGCCCAGAATTCTCCACATTCTTATCTCCAGAAAAACAAAAACTGAAAACAAGTGGGAAAGTTTTTCATGTGGCTTTCAATAATTAGTCTCAGTATTTTACAGCTAAAAAGCCACTGAAGTTATTGACAGTGGCCTCATTTTACAGGTGAGACTCAAAACTGACATCTGAAGAGGCTGACTCACCTAAGAATAAATGAGTCAAAATCTAAGCAGAATGAATAATTTATTCTTATAGAAATTTTACAGAACGCTTACATGAGTGATCATTGAAACTCCCAAGTCTAACATACCACTCCCAAATAGAAATATCCAATATAACATTCTTGATGGTGCCCCCTGAATAACACCTGTGAGAGCTAATCACTCCCTCACAGTTATCCATCCCATTCTATTTGTGAGAGCTTGTTTTATATCAAGCCATGATATCCCTCCTTCTACCTTTTGTTCCTAGTTATGAGCTTTGAAAAATGGATCAATTCTGCTTCGTTTTCTTTATAGTTTCACTGTTCTTCAAGCATTTATTATATTCCAGATTTCCAAATATTTCATGACCTTGGTCCCCTCTAGCTATTCTTTAGTCAGCATTGATGCTTAGAAGAATTATGATAATAAAGATGAAGATAATAATGAGGAAACCTATCTTTATTGAGTGATTTGTATATTTCTGGCATTATGAAGCATCATTAGCATTTATTATATCTGTTTTGTTCAGTGCGATATCTATGGCACCTAGAACAGTACCTGGCATCTATCAGGCATTCAGGAAGTATTAGTGGACTGAAAGTATCCTCATCAAAACTCTTTGAAGTAGGCAGAATCAGTCAATATATATGTCAAAGTTGTAATTTAAAGGTAGGCATTTCGACAACCTAATTTTATGCCTGCTCTTAACTATTGTGCTTTATGCTTACAAATGTGTTTATCACAAACACAGTAACAGAACTGTGATCACTGATTCCATTTACTAGCTAGCATATGTGAAAGTTCTGCATCTAGAATTAGACTATAACATTCTAGAGCTCTGTCCATGGAGGTTGATTCCTACAATATACAAATATGCTATTGGTTCTGTCTCTCTGGGAAAAAAAAGTTGATTGCCCCAACCCCTGCAAGCTACCACCCCATTTCCTTTATTCCTTTTCCAGAAAATTTCCTTTACAGACTTATCTACCTTGTACTCTCTAATTTCTCTCCTTCTGTTTTCTTTTAAAAACTCTTCATTTAAATTTTCCCAAATCCTCCATGAAAATTGCTCTTGTCATCTTCAATGACTTCCATTGTTCTAAATACAACAGTCAATTCAAAGATCTAAACTTATTTATTAGCTACATTGAACACAGTTAATCCTCATTTCACTTAAAACTACTTTCTTCACTTGCCTTCTAGGATAACCAGCACTTTTGGATTCCTCACCCCTCACTGAGTACTCCTTTTCAGTCTCCAATCCTCCTTCTTATCCTGAGCTCTTGGTGTTGGAGTGCCCCAAGGCTCAGTCCTTGGTATTCTCTATCTATACTCACAATATTGTTGATCCAATCCCTCTTCGTGGCTTTAAACACAACCTCTACACAAAGATTCTCAAGTTTACAATTCACGCCCACAACTTTCTCCCCACCATCTTATCTAGCTGTCCCAACAGAAAACCAAAACACAATTACTGATTTCCCTTCACTCTAAACCCACTCTAGCCATAGCTTTCCCTATCTCACTTGCTCAGGCCAAAATCCTTGGAATCAACACTGATTCTTCTCTTTCAATCTGTTAGACATTCGATCTGTCAGAAAATCCTAATGATAAAAACTTACTTTTTATTTAAAAAAGTGAATTTGATCATTTCACTCCTGTGCTCAAAATCTGAACAGTGGTTCTCTATTTCACCCAGAGTAAAAACCAAGTCCTTACAATGACCTGTCATATCCTGCTTAATCCACCCGTTACCTTTGTAGCCTCATCCTCATTAACTCCCTTAATTTTCACAAAAACTCTTTGACAGTTTGCTCTCTTATGTTATAGATGAGAAGACTTAGGCTCAATAAAACTTAGCAACTGATCTAAGATTAAAAGACCAGCTAAATGGCATACAAGATATGAATTTAAGTAACTGTGCTATTTATCATAATTTGATTTGCTTAACTGAAAAGCAAATTGATTTTCATTGCAGAACTCTGAAGAGGCTCAGAAACTGGTGGTACCTACTACTTCTTTTCTTTTTCTTTTTCTTTTTTATTAAGGTATCACTGATATACACTCTTATGAAGGTTTCACATGAAAAACATTGTGGTTACTACATTCACCCATATTATCGAGTACCTTATACCCCATTGAAGTCACAGTACATCACTGTAGTAAGATGTCACAGAGTCACTACATGTCTTCTCTATGCTACACTGTCTTCCCCGTGACCCCACACACATGTACACTAATCATAATACCCTTCAATCCTCTTTACCCTCCCTCCCCACCCACCTTCCCCCATACCTTCCCTTTGGTAACCACTAGCTCCTTCTTGGAGTCTGTCAGTCTGTTGCTGTTTTGTTCCTTCAGTTTTGCTTCGTTGTTACACTCCATAAATGAGGGAAATTATTTGGTACTTGTCTTTCTCTGCCTAGCTTATTTCATTGAGCATAATACCCTCTAGCTCCATGCATGTTGTTGCAAATGGTAGGATTTGTTTTCTTCTTATGGATGAATAGTATTACATTGTGTATAGGTACAACCTCTTCTTTATACATTCATTTAGTGATGGAAACTTAGGTTGCTTCCATACCTTGGCAATTGTAAATAGTGCTGCAATAAACATAGGGGTGCATATATCTTTTTTTATTCTGAGACTTATTTTCTTCGGGTAAATTTCTAGGAGTGGAATTCCTGGGTCAAATGGTATTTCCATTTTTAGTTTTTTAAAAGGAACCTCCATATTTCTTTCCACAATGGTTGAACTAATTTACATTTGCACCAGCAGTGCAGGAGGGTTCCCCCTTCTCTGCATCCATACAAGCATTTGTTATTCCTAGTCTGTTTGATGTTGGCCATCCTAACTGATGTGAGGTGATATCTCATTGTGGTTTTCATTTGCATTTCCCTGATAATTAGCAATGTGGAGCATCTTTTCATGTGCCTGTTGGCCATCAGAATTTCTTCCTTGCAGAATTGTCTGTTCATATCCTCTGCTCATTTTTAATAGAGTTATTTGCTTTTTGGGTGTTGGGGCATGTGAGTTCTTTGTATATTTTGGATGTTAACCTCTTGTCAGATAAGCTGTTTACAAATATATTCTCCTATACAGTAGGATGCCTTTTTGTTCTACTGATGGTGTCTTTTGATGTACAGAAGCTTTTTAGCTTGATGTAGTCCCATGTGTTCATTTTTGCTTTTGTTTCCTTGCCTGAGGACATGCATTCAGGAAAAAGTTGCTCATATTAATATTCAAGAGAGTTTGCCTATGTTGTCTTCTAAGAGTTTTATGTTTTATGACTTACATTCAGGTATTTGATCCATTTCAAGTTTACTTTTCTGTACGGAGTTAGACAATAATGCAGTTTCATTGCCTTACATGTAAATGTCCAGTTTTGCCAACATTACTGGTTGAAGAGAATGTCATTTCCCCATTGCATATCCATGGCGCATTTACTGTACATTAATTGACCATATATGCTTGGGTTTTTATCTGGGCTTTCTATTCTGTTCCATCAATATATGAGTCTTTTCTTCTGCCAGTACCAAATTGTCTTGATTACTGTGGCTTTGTAGTAGAGCTTGAAGTTGGGAAGTGAGATTCCCCCAGCTTTATTCTTCCTTCTCAGGATTGCTTTGGCTATTCGGGGTCTTTTGTGGTTCCATATGAATTTTAGAACTATTTGTTCCAGTTTGTTGAAGAATGCTGTTGGTATTTTGATAGGAATTGCATTGAATCTGTAGATTGATTTAGGCAGGATGGCCATACTGACAATATTAATTCTTCCTATCTATGAGCACAGGGTGTATTTCCATTTATTGATATCTTCTTTAATTTCTCTTAGGAGTGTCTTGTAGTTTTCAGGGTATAGATGTTTCACTTCCTTGCTTAGGTTTATTCTTAGGTATTTTATTCTTTTTGATGCAATTGTGAATGGAATTTTTTCTTGATTTCTCCTTCTGCTAGTTCATCATTAGTATATAGGAATGCACCAGATTTTGGTGTATTAATTTTGTATCCCACAACATTGCTGAATCTAGTTATTAGTTCTAGTAGTTTTGGGGTGGATTTGTTAGGGTTTTCCATGTACAATATCATGTCATCTGCAAACAGTGACAGTTTAACTTCTTCCTTACCAATATGGATGCCTTTTATGTCTTTGTGCTGTCTTATTGCTATGGCTAGGACCTCCAGAACCATGTTAAATTAAAGTGGGGAGAGTGGGCATCCCAGTCTTGTTCCCAATCTTAAAGGAAAAGCTTTCAGCTTCTCACTGTTAAGTATGATGTTGGCTGTGGGTTTCTCATATATGGCATTGATTATGTTGAGGTACTTGCCCTCTATACCCATTTTGTTAAGAGTTTCTATCATAAATGGATGTTGAATTTTGTTGAATGCTTTTCAGCATCTATGGAGATGATCATGTGGTTTTTTTTTTGATCCTTCTTTTTAGTGATGTGGTGGATGATGATGTTGAATTTTCAAATATTGTACCATCCTTGCATCCCTGCAATAAATCGTACTTGATCATGATGGATGTTCTTTTGATGTATTTTTTAATTCAGTTTGCTAATATTTTGTTGAATATTTTTGCATGTAAGTTCATCAGGGATATTGGTCTGTAATTTTCTTTTTTTGTGGTGTCTTTGCCTGTGTTTAGTATTAGGGTGATGCTGGCTTCATAGACTGAGTTAGGGAGTATCCCCTCATCTACTTTTTAAAAAACTTTAAGTAGGATGGGTATTAGGTCTTCACTAAATGTTTGATACAATTCAGCACTGAAACCATCTGGTACAGGGATTTTGTTCTTAGGTACTTTTTGATTACCACTTCAGTTTTGTTGCTGGTAATCAGTCTATTCAGACTTTCTGTTTCTTCCTGGATCAGCCTTTGAAAATTGTATTTTTCTAGAAAGTTGTCCATTTTTTCTAGGTTATCCAGTTTGTTAGCATGTAATTTTTCATAGTATTCTCTAGTAATTCTTTGTATTTCTGTGGTGTCTGTCATGGTTTTTCCTTTCTCATTTCTGATTCTGTTTATGTGTATAGACTCTTTTTTTCTTGATAAGTCTGGCTAGGGGTTTTTCTATTTTGCTTATTTTCTTGAAGAACCAGCTCTTGCTTTCATTGATTCTTCCTATTGTTTTATTCTTCTTGATTTTATTTGTTTATGCTGTAATCTTTATTATGTCCCTCCTTCTACTGACTTTGGGCCTCATTTGTTCTTCTTTTTCTAGTTTCATTAATTGTGAGGTTAGACAGCTCATATGGGATTGTTCTTTCCTGAGGTAGGCCTGCATATACTTCCCTCTTAGCACAGCCTTCATTCTGTCCCACAGATTTTGCAGTGTTGAGTTATTGTTGTCATTTGTCTCCATATATTGCTTAATTTCAGTTTGATTTAGTCATTGATCCTTTGATTATTTAGGAGTATGTTGTTAAGCCTCCATTTTTTTGTGGGCTTCTTTGTTTTATTTGTGTAACTTATTTCTAGTTTCATACATTTGTGGTTTAAGAGGCTGGTTGGTACAATTTCCATCTTTTTTAATTTACTGAGGCTCTTTTTGTGGCCTAGTATATGATCTATTCTTGAAAATGTTCCATGTGCACTTGAGGAGAATGTGTATCCTGCTGCTTTTGGGTGGACTGTTCTGTAGATGTCTGTTAGGTACATCTGTTCTAATATGTTGTTCAGTGCATCTGTGTCCTTACTCCTTTTCTGTCTGGTTGATCTGTCCTTTGGAGTGAGAGGTGTGTTGAAGTCTCCTAAAATGAATTCATTACATTCTATTTCCTCCTTTAATTCTGTTAGCATTTGTTTCACATATTTAGGTGCTCCTGTGTTGGGTGCATAGATATTATGATAGTTATATCCTCGTGTTGGGCTGACCCCTTTATCATTAGGTAATATCTTTCTTTGTCTCTTGTGACTTTCATTGTTTCGATGTCTATTTTGTCAGATACAAGTACTGCAACTCCTGCTTTTTTCTCCCTATTAGTTGCATGAAATATCTTTTTCCATCCCTTCACTTTTAGTCTGTGTCTGTCTTTGGGTTTGAAGTGAGTCTCTTGTAGGCAGCATACAGATGGGTCTTTTTCTTTTTATCCATTCAGTGACTCTATGTCTTTTGATTGGTGCATTCAGTCCTTTTACATTTAGGGTGATTATCAATAGGTATATACTGATTGCCATTGCAGGTTTTAGATTCGTGGTTCCAAAGGTTCAATGGTAACTTCCTTACTATCTAACAGTCTAATTTAACTCACTTAGTATGCTATTACAAACACAATCTAAAGATTCTTTTTCTTTCTCCTCCATTCTTTATATATTAGGTATCATTTTGTACTCTTTGTCTATCCCTCGACTGATTTTGGGGTGGTTGATTTGATTTTTCATCTGCTTAGTAACAAATTGGTGTACTTTCTTTACTATGGTTTTATTTCTTCTGGTGATAACTATTTAGCCTTAGGAATACTTCCCTCTATAGCAGTCCCTCTAAAATACACTGTAGAGATGGTTTGTAGGTGGCAAATTCTCTCAGCTTTTGCCTATATGGAAATTGTTTAATCCCTCCTTCTAACTTAAGTGATAATCTTGCTGTGTAGAATATTCTTGGTTCCAGACCCTTCTGCTTCATTGCATTAAATATATCATGCCACTACCTTCTGGCCTGTAAGATTTCTTTTGAGAAGTCTGATGATAGCCTAATGGGTTTTCCTTTGTGTCTGATCTTTTTTCTCTCTCTGGCTGCCTTTAATACTCTGTCTTTACCGTTGATCTTTGCCATTTTAATTATTATATGTCCTGGTGTTGTCTTCCTTGGGTTCCTTGAGTTGGCAGATCTGTGCACCTCCATGGCAAGAAAGACTATCTCCTTCCCCAGATTGGGTAAGTTTTCAGCAATTACCTCTTCAAAGACACTTTCTATACCTTTTTCTCTCTCTTCTTCTCCTGGTACCCCTATAATGCGAATATTGTTCCGTTTGGATTGGTCACACAGTTCTCTCTATATTCTTTCATTCTTAGAGATCCTTTTTTCTCTCTGTGCCTCAGCTTCTTTGTATTCCTCTTCTCTAATTTCTATTTCATTTATCGTTCCTCCATCATATCTAATCTGCTTTTAAAACCGTCCATTGTATTCCTTAATGATTGGATCTCTGACCGGAATTTATTCCTGAGTTCTTGAATATTTTTCTGTACCTCCATGAGCATGTTTATGATTTTTATTTTGAAATCTCTTTCAGGAAGATTGATGAGATCAGTTTCATTTGATTCTTTTTCTGGTGTATGTAGGATTTTGCTTTGAACCAGTTTCCTTTGACATTTTGTATTTGTAGGTGGAGCCATCTAGTGCCCAGAAGTTCTACTCTCTGGAGGTGCTTAGCCCCTGAAGCAATGGCAGGGGTCACAGGGGAGTGGCGCTGGTGCCTGTCAGGAGGAAAGAGGTCTTTCCTGCTTACCGATGTGTTGCCTGTCTCCACTGCTAGGGCCAGTTGGTGAGAGTGCAGGGAGAAGCCTCTTTGCTTTGCACTTGTAGCTGCCATAGGTGGGTCTGCCCTCTGGCTGGCCTGGCACAATGGCAGGGGAAGGCAGTTTTTAAGCTGGTGCTGGCTGGGAGGAAGGGGCAGCAGGCTGTGTATCACAGTGGGGGACCTTGGAGCTGCGTAGCCAGCCAGGTTGATGGTGCACCTGAAGCCCCTGAAAGTTCTCAACCTGCTGGGCAGAGTACATCCAGATAATTTTGTGCATCTGTCCTTTCTCCTGAGCAGCAAACTCTGTGCTATCCTTGTTCCTTTAGCAGCCCCTCCACTGCTACTAAGTCTCTCAGACTGCCCGTCTTTCTTTTGTCACAGAGCAGCCGGATGTGGAACTCTGTTTTCCACAGCTACTGGAATCTCCGTCTCTGTCAGTATTCTGCCTGTCTTAGTTGTCCACCACCATTAATCTTCAGAGCACCATGTAATGTAGGTTTGTGCTCCCAGAGCAGATCTCCAGGGCTGGTGTTCTGCAGTCCTAGGCTACTACCCACTCCCCTCCATTTCTCTTCCCCCCTCCAGTGCACTGGGGTAGGGGAAGGGATTGGGTCCCTCCAGATCATGGCTTTGGTACTTTTCCCTATTGTGTTCTGCTGGTTTCCCCAGGTATAGACAGCCTGCCACAGCCTGCTTTCCTGTTGCTCTTTCAGGATTTGATATATTTGCTACTTTTTCATATTATATGTGGTTTTGGGTGGAGGTTTCTGTCTCACCTCTCACGCTACCATCTTTAATTCTCTCCATGTAATACCTAGTACTTCTAAAAACAGAAGGTGAATGTGGGGCTGAAAAGAGAAGATTCATTGAAAGTTTGATTTAGATTCCACTTGCTATCCTGCACAGACAGGAAATGGATCATCCCAAGCTTAGAAGAGGAATGGAGGTTTACATGGTGGCCAAGGTGAATCAGAAGGATAGTAGACTGGAGGGTACTGGGCATTAGAGAGGACATGAGTAGTTAAACCATCCCCCCGTCTAATGAGAAAGTATCCTTCCTTTTATTTGTCATCACAATTCCCATGAACATTTCAAAACAATTTTTAGAGGATTAGTATGGAAGAGTATAGACCTGGCTAAACAGCTTAGTCAAAGAGTAATAAAAGTGACAACTCTGCATTCAAAGACAAACTAATGACTAATTTTTTTAATTGGTTCTATACTGAGACCTTGTATAACAAGCTTCAGCCTGGAGAAAAATTTTTATGTGGCAGTTATGAACCTCTTATAATAGGAGATTTAATGGAATTTCAAATAAGCTATTAATTGTTACATGCCAATATAATAACAAGAAGATTAAAATATGTCTAAGCTAAACAAGTTCAATAGAGCTTAAGTACTTTGCTTGAAATTAAACTTTCCCAAGTATACATTTTGATCTCAAATTGTGAAAAGTTAAATACTAAAACAGCAAAAGGTTTTTGTGACAAATTTCGGTAAAATATGCTTGAATAGCTTACTCCAAATATAACAATGTTGGAACCATATGAATTAGAAATTACAGCAAGCATAAAATAAACTGGGGATAAGACAGTTGCAATGTGTGTTTATAATTTCTTATGCTTTTCAAAATAAATTTTGAAGGAAATGTGATTTTTCAGGGTAAAATTTGATATGTGGGTGACTTAATTTATTTCCCATAAAAATAAGGTTACAAAACAGGAAAAAGGATTGGATACAGTGTTGTTATTGAGTGTAAACCTTTGAAAAAACAGATACTATGTAAAGGGGGTGCATTTTGTGAAAATAAAGGAAAAGATATGGGTGGTGATAGCTACTGTGTTGTTTTTCTTAGGGTGGTGCAATAGAGTTGGAGATATAATATAGATTCCAGCTGTATTTGGGGGTTAGCATCAAAAAGACTTGCTGGTGGGTTGCACATGAGAGGTGAGGAGAGGGAGGAATTAAAGATAACCAACAAGTTTCTCGCTAGAGTAGCTGGCAAAAGATGATGCCATTTACTAAAAGCAGACAGGGGTAGGGTAAACAGGTTTGTGGGGTGTGGAACCACAAGTTTTGTTTGGGACTTTCTAATTTTGAGAAGTTTGTGGGTCATGCCACTGTAGAAATCAAGTAAGATGTTGAGTTGCTGAGTCTGGACTCACCTCACTAAAACAGCATCAGTGAACACATTGGTCAGGGTCCACATGACCTGGACACAGAGTAAATGGCTACCTTGAAAAGAGGTATGGTATAGTAGTAAAATTCTAACAGGAAATCTGATTATTTTTTCTCCCCTTCTACTATTTAGATGTGGGACTCACCCTAACTTTCTAGAACTCATAATGATGCAATTGTTTATAATATACGCTCTGAATTCAGAATACCAGAATCAAATTCCAGCTGCACCTTTTACTATCTGCATAACTTCAGAAAAGGTACTTAAATTATCTGTGCCTCAATCTTGTCATCTATAAAAGGGGAATATCATTATAACTATTTTACAAGGTTGTTTGAGAATTAAATTAATATGCCTGTATATACAAACAGAGACACACACAGATATCACAATGTACCTTGCATATAAGTGCTATTTAAGTATTTGTTATTATTATTATAAGAAAGATTAGTCTACATTAACATTTGTCCAATTCTGTCTATTGACAAAATCTTTGTTCGAAATAATACTATGCAGATATCCAATCAGTAAAAGAAATAAAGACAGGAATAGAGGGATTAAAGATGACGTACTGAGAAGTGAGGCACAGGCTTCCTCCTAAAACCACATATAATACGAAAATATAATTAATACAACTAATCCTGAAAGAGCAACAGGAAAGAGGACTGCGCCAGACTGCATACACCTAGAGAAAAGAGCAGACCTCACAGAACAGGGTAACTTACCAAAAGCTGTGGCCTGGCAGGACCCAAGCCCTTCCCCAACCCCAGCTCACCAGTAGAAGGAAGAGAAACCAAGCAGGGAGGGAGTGGAGGCCTGGGACTGCTGAATACCTAACTCCGGACATCTGCTCTGGGAGCACAAACCTACAATTCATGGTGCTTGTATGATACTCTCATAATTAGGGGGTTGGAAAGCTAAGACAGGCAGGATTCCTGGAAAGACTGAGATTCCAGCCTCTTCTGGAAAGCAGGGATCCATATCTGGCTGCTCTGGGACAAAAGAAAGGTGGGCAGTCTGAGAGACTCCCTAACAAGGAAGCCCTTAGCAAGAGGGCTGCTAAAGGGGAAAGGATTGCACAGAGCTTACTGCACAGGAGAGAAGACAGGTAGACAAAATTGTCCAGGTGCACTCTGCCCAACATGTTGGGAGCTTTGCCATATACTCTCATATTTAAGGAGGAAAAAGAAATCTTCCTCCTTAGACGATCTTCATGTGCTCCAGCTCCCTGGCTGGCTACACAGCTCCAAGGACCCCCTCCATGATACACAGCCTACTGCACCTTTCTCCTGGCCAGGCCCACCTGGCTCACAAACTGCCAAACCCTACCCTGGCATTAGGCCAGCCAGAGGGAACATCAGTCTACAGCAACTACAAATGCAAAGCATAGAGGCTTATACCTGTGTGCTCAGCCCACTGGTTCAGGCAGTGGAGACAGGCATAGCAGCTGGGTAGCAGGAAACAGCTCTTTCATCCCCCCAGGCACCAATACCACTCCACTGTGACCCCTGACATTGCTTCAGGGGCTGAGCAGCTCCAGGGAGTAGAGCTTCTGGGCACTAAAGGGCACCACAGACAAATATGAAACACCAAAGGAAACAGGTTCAGAGTAAAATTAATACCACTCCTGAGAAAGATTTAAATGATATCGACCTCATGACTCTTCATGAAAGGAAGTTCAAAACAAAAATCATTAACATGCTCATGGAGGTACGGAAAGATATTCAAGAACTCAGGAATGAATTCCGGTTGGAGATCCAATCGTTGAAGAGCACAATGGACAGTATTAAAAGCAGATTGGATATGGTGGAGGAGACGAAAAATGAAATAGAAACTAGAGAAGAGGAATACAAAGAAGCTGAGGGACAGAAAGAAAAAAGGATCTCTAAGAATGAGAGAATATTGAGAGAACTGTGTGACCAATCCAAACGGAACAATATGCACATTATAAGGGTACCAGAAGAAGAAGAGAGAAAAAGGGATAGAAAGTGTCTTTGAGGAGGTAATTGCTGAAAACTTACCCAATCTGGGGAAGGAGATAGTGTCTCAGGCCATGGAGATGCACAGATCTCCCAACACAAGGGACCTAAGGAAGACAACACCAAGACATATAGCAATTAAAATGGCAAAGATCAAGGATAAGGACAGACTATTAAAAGCAGCCAGAGAGAGAAATAAGATCACATACAAAGGAAAGCCCATCAGGCTATCATCAGACTTCTCAACAGAAACCTTACAGGCCAGATGTACAGGGAGTGGCATGATGTATTTAATGCAATGAAGCAGAAGGGCCTTGAAACAAGATTACTTTATCCGGCAAGATTATCATTTCAATTTGAAGGAGGGATTAAACAATTCCCAGATAAGCAAAAGCTGAGAGGCTTTGCCTCCCACAAACCATCCCTACAGTGTATTTTGGAAGGACTGCTATAGATGGAAGTGTTCCTATGGTTTAATAGCTGTCACCAGAGGTAATAAAAGCACAGTAAAAAACGTGGAACAGCTAATTACTAAGGAAATGCCAAAATTAAAATAACTTTCTCCAAAGTAAATCATGGTATGGCAAAGAGTACAGAATATGATACCTAATATATAAAGAATGGACGAGGAAGAAAAAGGAGGAAGAAAAAAAAAGAACCTTTAGATTGTGTTTGTAATAGCATATTAAGTGAGTTAAGTTAGACTCTTAGATAGTAAGGAAGTTAACCTTGAACCTTTGGTAACCATGAATCTAAAGCCTACAATGCCAATAAGTACATACCTATCAATAATCACCCTAAATGTAAAAGGACTGAATGCACCAATCAAAAGACCTAGAGTCACTGAATAGATAAAAAAACAAGACCCATCTATATGCTGCCTACAAAAGACTCACTTTAAACCCAAAGACAGACACAGACTAAAAGTGAAGAGATGGAAAAAGATATTTCATGCAACTAATAGGGAGAAAAAATGAGGAGTTGCAGTACTTGTATCTGACAAAATAGACTTCAAAACAAAGAAAGTCACAAGAGTCAAAGAAGGACATTACAGAATGATAAAAAGGTCAGTCCAACAAGAAGATATAACCATTATAAATATCTATGCACCCAACACAGGAGCACCTACATATGTGAAACAAATACTAAAAGAATTAAAAGTAGAAATAGAATGCAATGCATTCATTCTAGGAGACTTCAACACTCCACTCACTCTGAAGGACAGATCAATCAGACCAAAAATAAGTAAAGAGACAGAGGTACTAAACAACACACTAGAACAGATGGACCTAACAGACATCTACAGAACTCTACACCCAAAAGCAGCAGAATACACATTCTTTCTCAAGTTCACATGGAACATTTTCAAGAATAGATCATACACTAGGCCACAAAAAGAGCCTCAATAAATTCAAAAAGATTGAAATTGTACCAACCAGTTTCTCAGACCACAAATGTCTAAAACTAGAAATGAATTATACAAAGAAAATGAAAAATCCTACAAACACATGGAGGCTTCACAACATGCTCCTAAATAACCAATGGATCAATGACCAAATAAAAACAGAGATCAAGCAATACATGGAGACAAATGACAAAAATAATTCAACACTGCAAACTTCTGGGAAGATGGTGGCGTGAGCAGGGCAGCAGAAATCTCCTTCTAAAACCATACATATCTGTGAAAATACAACAAATACAACTATTCTTAAAAGAGAGACCAGAAGATACAGTACACAAGCCAGGCTACAGATAAATCTATGAGAACTCAGTGCCTCACGATGCAGGTAAAATACAAAGCCGCGACCCAGCTCACTGGCGGGAAGAAAAGATTCAGAGTGGAGAGGAAGTGGAAGCACAGGACTGGTAAATAATCAGCCCTGGTGATCTGCACTGGGAGCACAGACACACATCGCATGGTGTATCGGAGATTAGAGAAACAGAAGGGCAGGATCCGAGACGGAGCCTGCCCCTCAGCTGGTTTCCTGGGACAAAAGAAAAGCAGGTGCTTTTTTAAAAGTCTTAAAGAGACAAGGGCCCAACAGCGGAACAAAATCATCCCAGCGCATGCAGCCCAGCAGGCTGGGAATCTTGAGGAATTTCAGACCACGTAAGTGGCTGCTGGGTAAAGCAGCCGCCCCAAAGCCTCCCACAGAGATCAGCAGCCTGCCATTCATTTCACCCCGGCCGGCACTGCAAAGGTCCGGCGGATCCACCACAGCTGCGGAACAGCAGGAGAACAGCCCCGCCCACAGCAACCACACAGAATCTCCTCCCAGCTGGCACACAGCTAAACGGGAAGGGCCACAGAACCCAGAACAAGGTCTTGAAGGCACCAAGGGGAGCAGAATGCACCCTGTGAGACTGCAAAGCCCCACAGTGCTAAAGGCTAGGCTGAAGGCAACCCCGCACACAGGCAGCTCAGGGAATTATCCCAGAGACTGCCACCTGGTGTGAGGGAAACCAGCTCCGGCTCCAGAGAATGGCAACGAGAACAAGCAGGAAGGGACTTTGTTCTCCCAACCGACACACGTGGCACCTACCAGCAACCACTTCTATCACCATGAAAAGACAGAGGAATATGGTTCAGACAAGGATCACACAGACAACACCAGAGAGAGGGCCTGATGGGATAGACTGAAATAATCTTCCTGAAAAGGAATTCAGAATAAAAGTCATAACCATGATGATGGATCTACAGAGAAATATGCAAGAGCTAAGGGAGGAAGTGAGAAAAGACAATATAGAAATGAGACAAGTGATCAATGGGCTTAAGAGAAGACTGGACAAGGGGCAAGAGACTGTTAATGGAATAGAAATCAGAGAACAGGAATACAGAGAAGCTGAGGCAGAGAGAGATAAAAGGATCTCTAGGAATGAAAGAATATTAAGAGAACTCTGTGACCAATCCAAATGGAACAATATTCGCATTATAGGAGTACCAGAAGAAGAGAGAGAAAAAGGGATAGAAAGTGTCTTTGAAGAAATAATTGCTGAAAACTTCCCAAGTTGGGGAAGGAAATAGTTTCTCAGACCATGGAAGCCCACAGATCTCCCAACACAACGGACCCGAGGAAGACAACACCAAGACACATAATAACTAAAATGGCAAAGATCAAAGATAAGGACATATTAAAGGCAGCCAGAGAAAGAAAAAAGATCACCTACAAAGGAAAACCCATCAGACTTCTCAACGGAAACCTTACAGGCCAGAAGAGAATGGCATGATGTATTTAACATAATGAAACAGAAAGGCCTTGAACCAAGAATAATGTATCCAGCATGATTATCATTTAAATTTGAAGAAGGGATTAAACAATTCCCAGACAAGCGAAAGTTGAGGGAATTTGCCTCCCACAAACTACCTCTACAGGATATCTTAAAGGGACTGCTCTAGGTGGAAGCACTCCTAAGGCTGAAATGATGTCACCAGAGAAAATAAAATCATAGCAAAGAAAGCAGACCATCCAAATACTAACTAAAGGCAAAAACTAAAATCAACTATCCACAAAAACAGTCAAAGGAAACGTAAAAGAGTACAGAATAAGACACCTAGTATATAAAGAATGGAGGAGGAAGAATAAGCAGGCAGAGAAATAAGTAATCATGGACTGAATGCACCAATCAAAAGACACAGAGTAATAGAATGGATAAAAAAGCAAGACCCATATCTATATGCTGTTTACAAGAGACTCATTTCAAAACCAAAGATATACAAAGACTAAAGGTGAAGGGATGGAAACGATATTTCATGCAAACAACAAGGACAAAAAAGCAGGTGTTGCAGTACTGGTATCAGACAAAAGAGACTTCAAAACGAAGAAAGTAGCAAGACATAAAGAAATATATTACATAATGATAAAGGGGTCAGTCCAACAAGAGGATATAACCATTATAAATATATATGCACCCAACACAGGAGCGCTGACATATGTGAAACAAATACTAAAAGAATTAAAGGAGGAAATAGAAAGTAATGCATTCATTTTAGGAGACTTCAACACACCACTCATTCCAAAGGACAGATCAACCAGACAGAAAATAAGTAAAGACACAGAGGCACTGAACAATACACTAGAACAGATGGACCTAACAGACATCTACAGAACTCTACACCCAAAAACAGCAGGATACACATTCTCCTCAAGTACAGACAGAACATTTTCCTGAATAGACCACATACGAGGCCACAAAAAGAACTTCAGTAAATTCAAAAATATTGAAATTCTACCAACCAACTTCTCAGATCACAAAGGTATAAAACTATAAACAAATGGTACAAAGAAAACAAAAAGGTTCACAAATACATGGAGGCTCAACAACTATGCTCCTAAATAACCAATGGATCAATGACCAAATTAAAACAGAGATCAAATAATATATGGAGACAAACGAAAAAAAAAACACAAAGCCACAACTTCTGTGGGAAGCAGCAAAGGCAGTTCTAAGAGGAATGTATATTGCAATCCAGGCCTATTTAAAGAAGGAAGATCAATCCCAAACGAATAGTCTAAAGACAGAATTACTGAAATTGGAAAAAGAAGAACAAATGAGGCCCAAAGTCACCACAAGGAGGGAAATAATAAAGATTAGAGAAGAAATAAGTAAAATTGAGAAGAATAAAACAATAGAAAAAATCAATGAAACCAAGAGTTGTTCTTTGAAAAATAAACAAAATAGATAAACCCCTAGCCGGACTTATTAAGAGAAAAAGAGAATCTACAGACATAAACAGAATCAGAAATGAGAAAGGAAAAATCAAGACAGAATCCCACAGAAATACAAAGAATTATAAGAGAATACTACGAAAATCTATATGCTAACAAGCTGGAAAACTTAGGAGAAATAGACAAGTTTCTAGAAAAATACAACCTTCCAAGACTGACCCAGAAAGAAACAGAGAACCTAAACAGACCAATCACCAGCAACAAAATTGAATCGGTAATCAAAAACTACATAAAAACAAAACCCCCAGGCCAGATGGATTCACCTCTAAATTTTACCAGACATATAAAGAAGAAATAATACCCATTCTCCTTAAAGTTTTCCAAAAAGTAGAAGAGGAGGGAATACTTCCAAACTCATTCTAGGAAGCCAGCATCACTCTAATACCAAAACCAGGCAAAGACCTCACCAAAAAGAAAATAACAGACCAATATCCCTGATGAATATAGATGCAAAAATACTCAACAAAATATTAGCAAACCAAATTCAAAAATACATCAAGAGGATCATTCATCATGATCAAGTGGGATTCATCTCAGGGATGCAAGGATGGCACAACATTCGAAAATCCATCAACATCACCCACCACATAACAAAAAGAAGGACAGAAACTACATCATCATCTCCATAGATGCTGAAAAAGCATTTGACAAAATTCAACATCCATTCATGATAAAAACTCTCAACAAAATGGGTATAGAGGGCAAGTACCTCAACATCATAAAGGCCATATATGACTAACCCACAGCCAACATCATACTTAACAGTGAGAAGCTGAAAGCGATCGGGAACAAGACAGGGATGCCCACTCTCTCCACTTTTATTCAACATAGTTCTGGAGGTCTTAGCCAATGCAATCAGACAACAAAAGACATAAAAGATATCCAGATTGGTAAGGAAGAAGTCAAATTGTCACTATTTCCAGATGACATGATACTGTACAAAAAAAACCCTAAAGACACCACTCCAGAACTACTAGAACTAATATCTGAATTCAGCAAAGTTGCAGGATACAAAATTAATATGCAGAAATGTGTGGCATTCCTATACACTAACAATGACCTAGAAGAGAGAGAAATCAGGAAAACAATTCCATTCACAGTTGCATAAAAAAGAATAAAATACCAAGGAATAAACCTAACGAAGAAAGTGAAAGACCATACCCTGAAACTACAAGACACGCCTAAGAGAAATTAAAGAGGACACTAACAAATGGAAATTCATCCCATGCTCTTGGCTAGGAAGAATCAATATTGTCAAAATGTCTCTACTATCTAAAGCAATCTACAGATTCAATGCAATTCCTATCAAAATACTAATAGCATACTTCAATAAACTGGAACAAATAGTTCTAAAACTCATAAGGAACCACAAAAGACCCTGACTAGCCAAAGCAATCCTGAGAAGAAAGAATAAAACAGGGGGAATTATGCTCCCAAACTTCAAGCTCTACTACAAAGCTACATTAATCAAGACAGTTTGGTTTTGGCACAAAAACAGACCCACAGACCAGTGGAACAGAATAGAAAATCCAGACAGTAACCCAAACGTATATAGTCAATTAATATATGATAAAGGAGCCATGGATATACAATGGGGAAATGACAGCCTCTTCAGCAGCTGGTGTTGGTAAAACTGGACAACTATATGTAAGAGAATGAAACTGGATTACTGTCTAACCCCGTACACAAAAGTAAACTCAAAATGGATCAACGACTTGAATGTAAGTCATGAAACCATAAAACTCTTAGAAAAAAACAGGCAAAAATCTTTGGACATAAACATGAGCAACTTCTTCATGAACATAGCTCCCCAGGCAAGGGAAACAAAAGCAAAAATTAACAAGTGGGACTATATCAAGCTGAAAAGCTTCTGTACAGCAAAGGACACCATCAGCAGAACACAGACATCCTACTGTATGGGAGAATATATTCATAAATCACATATCTGATAAGGGGTTGACATCCAAAATATATAAACTCATGCACCTCAACAAACAAAAAGCAAATAATCCAATTAAGAAATGGGCAGAGGATATGACTAGACACTTCTCCAAAGAAGAAATTCAGATGGCCAACAGGCACATGAAAAGATGCTCCACATTGCTAATCATCAGAGAAATGAAAATTAAAACCACAATGAGATATCACCTCACACCAGTAAGGATGGCCAACATCCAAAATACAAACAACAACAAATTTTGGCGAGGATGTGGAGAAAGTGGAACCCTCCTACACTACTGGTGGGAATGCAAATTTGTTCAACCATTGTGGAAAGCAGTATGGAGGTTCCTCAGAAAACTCAAAATAGAAATACCATTTGACCCAGGAATTCCACTCCTAGGAATTTACACTAAGAATGCAGCAGCCCAGTTTGAAAAAGACAGATGCACCCCTATGTTTATCGCAGCACTATTTACAATAGCCAAGAAATGGAAGCAACGTAAGTGTCCATCAGTAGATGAATGGATAAAGAAGAAGTGGTACATACACAATGGAATATTATTCAGCCATAAGAAGAAAATAAATCCTACCATTTGCAACAACATGGATGGAGCTAGAGAGTATTATGCTCAGTGAAATAAGCCAGGCAGAAAAAGACAAGTATAAAATGATTTCACTCACATGTGGAGTATAAGAACAAAGAAAAAAACTGAAGGAACAAAACAGCAGCAGACTCACAGAACCCAAGAATGGACTAACAGTTACCAAAGGGAAAGGGACTGGAGAGGATGGGTGGGAAGGGATTGACAAGGGGGAAAAAGGGGCATTATTATTAGCAGACATAATGTAGGGGGGGCACGGGGAAGGCTGAACAACTCAGAGAAGACAAGTAGTGATTCTATAGCATCTCACTGCACTGATGGACAGTGACTATAATAGGGTAGGTGGGGGGACTTGATGAAGTGGGGAGTTTAGTAACCATAATGTTGCACATGTAATTGTAGATTAATAATAACAAAATAAAAATGATAAAAATAATAATAATAATTCAACACCGCAAAATCTGTGGGATGCAGTGAAGGCTGTGTTAAGGGGAAAGTATATTGCAATACAAGCCTACCTGAGGAAAGAACAATCCCATATGAGCAGTCTAGTCTCACAATTAATGAAACTAGAAACAAAGAACAAATGAGGCCCAAAGTCAGTAGAAGGAAGGACATAATAAAGATTAGAGCAGAAATAAATACAATGGAGAAGAATAAAACAACAGAATCAATGAAAGCAGGAGCTGGTTCTTCAAGAAAATAAACAAAAAAAGATAAACAACTAGCCAGACTTATCAAGAAAAAAGAGAGTCTACTCACATAAACAGAATCAGAAATGAGAAAGGAAAAATCATGATGGACAACACAGAAATACAAAGAATTATTAGAGAATACTATGAAAAATTATATGCTAACAAACTGAATAACCTAGGAGAAATGGACAACTTTCTAGAAAAATACAACCTTCCAAGGCTGACCCAGAAAGAAACAGAACATCTGAATAGACCAATTACCAGCAACGAAATTGAATTGGTGACCAAAAACCTACCTAAGAACAAAATGCCTGAACCAGATGGCTTCACTGCTGAATTTTATCAAACATTTAGTGAAGACCTAATACCCATCCTCCTTAAAGTTTTCCAAAGAGTAGAAGAAGAGGGAATACTTCCAAACTCATTCTATGAGGCCAGCATCACTCTAATACCAAAACCAGGCAAAGACACCACAAAAAAAGAAAATTACAGACCAGTATCCCTGATGAATACTGATGTAAAAAAACTCAACAAAATAAAAGCAAAACGAATTTAAAAATACATCGAAAAGTTCATCCATGATGACAAAGTAGGATTTATTCCAGGGATGCAAGGATGGTACAAGATTTCAAAATCCATCAACATCATCCACCACATCAGCAAAAAGGACAAAAATCACATGATCATCTCCATAGATGCTGAAAAAGCGTTTGACAAAAGTCAACATCCATTCATGATAAAAACTCTCGACAAAATGGGTATAGAGGGCACATACCTCAACATAATAAAGGCCATATATGACAAACCCACAGCCAACATTATACTTAACAGCGAAACTGAAAGCTTTTCCTTTAAGATCGGTAAGAAGACAAGGATGCCCACTCTCCCCACTTCTTTTCAACATAATACTGGAGGTCTTAGCCACAGAAATCAGACAATACAAAGAAATATAGGGCTTCCAGATTGACAAGGAAGAAGTTAAACTGTCCCTGCTTGCAGATGACATGATATTGTACTTAAAAAACCCTAAAGAATCCACTCCAAAACTACTAAATCTAATATCTCAATTCAGCAAAGTTGCTGATACAAATTGCCGGATACAAAATTAATATGCAGAAATCTGTGGCATTCTTATACACTAACAATGAACTAGCAGAGACAGAAATCAGGACAACAATTCCATTCACAGATGCATCAAAAAGAATAAAATACCTAGGAATAAACCTAACCAAGGAAGTGAAAGACCTATACTCTGGAAACTATAAGACACTCATGAGAGAAATAAAAGAAGATACCTATAAATGGAAACACCTCCCATGCTCATATATAGGGAGAATTAATATTGTCAAAATGGCCATCCTGCCTAAAGCAATCTACAGATTCAATGCAATTCCTATCAAAATACCAACAGCATTCTTCAATGAACTAGAGCAAATCATTCTAAAATTCATATGGAACCACAGAAGACCCCGAATAGCCAAGCAACACTGAGAAGGAAGAATAATACTGGGGAGATTAGGCTCCCCAAGTTCAAGCTCTACTACAAAGCCACAGTAATCAAAAGACAATTTGGTACTGGCACAAGAACTGACCCATAGACCAATGGAACAGACTAGACAGCCCAGATACAAACCCAAGCATATATGGTCAATTAATATATGATAAAGGAGCCATGGACATACAATGGGGAAATGACAGCATCTTCAACAATTGGTGTTGGCAAAACTGGACAGCTACATGCAAGAGAATGAAACTGGATTATTGTTTAATCCCATACACAAAAGTAAACTTGAAATGGATCAAGGACCTGAATGTAAGTCATGAAACCATAAAACTCTTATAAGACAACATAGGGAAAAATCTCCTGAATATAAGCATGAGCAGCTTCTTCCTGAACGCATCTCCTCAAGCAAGGGAAACAAAAGCAAAAATGAACTCATGGGACTACATCAAACTAAAAAGTTTCTGTTCAGCAAAGGACACCATCAACAGAACAAAAAGGCATCCTACAGTATGGGAGAATATATTTGCAAAACTTGGGGACATATCCAACAAGGGGTTAACATCCAAAATACATAAAGAACTTACACGCCTCAATACCCAAAAAGCATTAACACTATTAAAAAATGGGCAGAGGATATAAAGAGACAGTTCTCCAAAGAAGAAATTCAGATGGCCAAAAGACACATGAAAAGATGCTCCACATTACTAATCATGAGGGAAATGCAAATTAAAACCACAATGAGATATCACCTCACACCAGTAAGGATGGCCAACATCAAAAAGACTAAGAACAACCAATGCTGGCGAGGATGCGGAGAAAGGGGAACCCTCCTACACTGCTGGTTGGAATGTAAGCTCGTTCAACTATTGTGGAAAGCAATATGGAGGTTCCTCAAAAAACTAAACATAGAAATACCATTTGACCTGGGAATCCCACTCCTTGGAATTTACCCGAAGAATACAACTTCTCAGATTCAAAAAGACATATGCACCCCTATGTTTATCGCAGCAGTTTTTACACTAGCTAAGACATGGAAGCAACTTAAGTGTCCATCAGTAGAAGAATGGATAAAGAAGAGGTGGTACATATACACAGTGGAATACTATTCAGCCATAAGAAGGAAACAAATCCTACCATTTGCAACAACATGAATGGAGCGGAGGATATTATGCTCAGTGAAATAAGCCAGGCGGAGAAAGACAAGTGCCAAATGATTTCCCTCATTTGTGGAGTATAACAATGAAGCAAAACTAAAGGAACAAAATAGCAGCAGACTCACAGACTCCAAGAAGGAACTAGTGGTTACCAAAGGGGAGGGGGGTGGGAGGGCAGGTGGGGAGGGTGGGAGAAAGGGACTGAAGGGTATTTTGTTTAGTGCACATGGTGTGGGGGATTACAGGGAAAACAGTGTAGCACAGAGAAGGCAAATAGTGAATCTGTGTCATCTCACTACACTCAAGTACAGTGACTGCACCTGGGGTATGGGTGGGGACTTGATAATATGGATAAATGTAGTAGCCACATTCTTTTTTCATGTGAAACCTTCATAAGAGTGTATATCAACAATACCATAATTAAAAAAAAAGAAAGACAGAATAAGTATGGCTGGAAGGCAGGTCATGGATCCCCTTGCCCCCAGTTTAGCACTGTTCCTTCCCTCTCTCACCACGGTATCTGCTGAGGAACATCTGTGGAACTTCGGAAAACCACCAGACTAGATCTTTCCATGTGAAAGAAAAATAAAGCTGTTTTCAGACATTCAAGCAATAAAGACTCTACCATCCATAAATCCCAACTAACAGAACTCAGTATCTTGGCAATAAGTGAAGCTGAAGTAAGGTCAATCCACCTTACTAGAGTGATGTTGCTTCTCCACTCCTTATGCTTCACACCATGTGGAGGGTCTTCCACCTGCAACACAATCATAACCTTTCTCACCCCAGCCCTCCCTACCCCATCCCACCCATGGCTCACTCAGTCCTCTTCTGAGGGAGAGTGAGTTAACATGACTGGAAAATCTGAGAGACTTGGCTTAAGTAGGCCAGCCCTTTTTGCTCCTCTTCTGCTTGGGACCTATACTGCCTGCAGTGAAGTACCTTATGGCGAGCAGAGGGGTAAGAGTGGGGAGGCCAGCCCTCATTGAGCACTCCCTCTGACTTGGTTAGTATGACTGTCTACTGGGACAGTGTTCTGGGAACTGGTATTTAGAAGCCCACTTGTTCACCTTTGCAAATTTTTTCCAATATCAACTCTATTGGTAACAAAGGTCATATTTTGGTCCCCATATGCCTTATGCTTTTTTGTCTTATTTCTCAATTGGTTCCAAACTTGGATGAAAAATAGTGTGCTATTTAGAACACCTCCTTAACCTCCAATAGTGTGGGAGGAAAGAAACAACAGTGAACTCAGAAATGGATCAAAGTATGTTGGCAAATTCTTGAGATAAAAAAGTCCAGATCACAAAAACAAAATTTGTTTACCCTGTTAAGGAAGTTGGATTTTACCCTACAAGGAGGTAAAGGCCATTAGAACACTTTCAAAGACAACATGATCAAATTAGTATTTTGATTATTTTCTTAGATAGGGTCAGCATAGATGGAAAAAGCACTGAAAAATGAGATTAGGTTAAAAAGAGAAAGTGGCATTTCTGAAGGCCAAATTCACCTGCGCTATAACTTTGTCTAAGACTATCTCAAATGATGATGTCATATTTTCCTAACCTATTGCCTAATTTTAAACAGCTGGTCAGCTGGCTCAGTAAGATTTCATTAACACAAGCAGTCAGACAAGTAAATCTTGAACTTTGGGATCTTTATCATAGTGTGTCAAAATATGCTTTACAACCCTCCATTTAAGAAAAAGAATGAAGTAATGCTGCTTCTTTTCTGACCTCTGAAGCTTACATTTTCATGGATTATCCATGGTACATTATTATTCAGAATTTTAAAAGGCAAAATATTGATAATCACAAAGTGATGGCTTGAAAATTAAAATGTATGGCTATAAAATAACCATTTGTTACTCACAAAATCAGCACAATATTAAATTTTTATACAAAACAGATACACTCCATTACTACAGTTTTTTTTCTCTCCAGATAACTTTTTAGCAATGTCAGAATAGGTCGTCTAATGATACCTGTAAGCAATAAGCTGACACTTGGTCCCTTAACCTTTCTGAGTCTTCTACTTTTGTCCCATTCCTCTGAGCAAAGTACTTCCATCAGACCTCAGGCAACTGATTTTGACTCTGAGTTCAGGTTACTGGATTCTTTCACAAAACATGTATTAAATTCCATGGTTGTCCATCACTGTAGTAAGCATCAACTATACTGGGATGAGCAAGCAAAGCATGATACGATCCATGTTTCTAAAGAATTTTTAGTCTCCTGGGGAAATTAGAAACACAAACAGAAACAGCAGTGATAGTAACAACTCCATCCTCATTTTCTAAAGGTTCCTCCCTCCATCAGGAAATCCCCTGACATTGTCCTCTACCTGATAAGGAACTTTGCTGAGGAACGCAAGAAACAGTGTCAAGGGATATTCAGCTAGCTAGTGAAGTCAGACAAATCAACTAGGATGATAATGTCATAATCAGATTGGCCTACCACCAAATGGGGCCACTCAGGGACTTAAGTTCTTATCTGTCTTATTATTACTCTTGTTTTGCTGTGTGTTCCTTCTTTTTGTTGACTGCATTCCTCTACCCAGTAGGCTCCTCTTTTCCTAAATCCAAAGTCCAGTGATTTCCCTTCCCACTGACTCCGAGGAAACATAATATACTAAAAAGGGAACTCTTTCAGTAACATAAATCCTACCCAAAGTAGTTGAAACAAACAAGACTTGTCTAGCTTTCTAACTGGGAAGTTTAAGCAATAATGTCAGTCATGGCTGGATTATGGTCAGCCAAATTATATCTTCAAGGCTTTGACTATCCACTCTAATCTCTCTGGCAGATTCTCTCCCACAAAGTGGCACAGATGGACCCAGGAGCTCTAAGATTATATTATACTTATAGCTAATAATCCTATCTCCTCCTTCCACCCCCAACCCCCATTTTCTCTTTCTTCAAAGCTACAGAAAAAGTTCCAGGAATTGTTCATCAGTACTAAAAAGAAAAATGCATATCTACTTTATTCAGAACTTCTTTAATATATGACTAAATATCAAATATAACAAAACATGATCAAATTACAATGACAAGAAACTGTGGAGCTTAAAATTTTTGGAGTTCATGAAAATGGAAATGGAATTAAGCCAGCTCTTTCTTAGCTCCCTTTACCGACTCATTCCTCACTATACTGTTAGAAACATCACCCAACAACTTTATTCAGGTTTCTGTTCAGGATGATGCTCCTGGGCTTTCCCAGCTTCTTGGCTGGCACCTTTTCTTTCTAATGCATAGAGCCAATACCAGAATGGAATTACGTAGCTGCTCATTATAGATAATGGATTTAAAGAGAGCCAAGTAAGATTTATCTTCTTCTCCGAGAAAAATTCTAGGCTATCTATCTAGATCATATGTCTTCTGACTTCACATAAGAAAATCAACTTATTTAATTCCTTGTGCTTGACTTGTTGTTTACTCCATCATTCTTTAACAATGGTTGCTAAACCCAGAACCAGAAGGCTGCCTCTGTGAGACTGGAACACACAAGCATGTGCCAAGCTTTGAGAAACCTTCATGAAGCAGGGCAGAGTACAGGCACTGTAACAAAGATGAAGATTGCACACATTACCCTCAGCTGTGCTGGTCCCATGCCCCTGTCATTCCCTCAGGCTACAGAAAAGTGGATTTAACCTAAAATACCCAGTCTACCATCTGTAGGTGTGAAGAAAACAAATCTTCCTCATATGATAAGAAGAAGGCATCAATACTGTATTAATGGAGTATTACCCAAGCATGATTAAGATGAAAATAACAGCATAGTAAAAACAACCAAAAATTTAATGCAAAGTAAAAGAACACAACTTAGGAGATATTATAGCTTAAAATGAGAAAGAAATATCTCACAATTGCTTCAGGCTACAGATGAATTTAATAAGAACATAAATTCAATTTTTTTAAACAGCTCTAAAATGAATCACCAAAACAATAGTATGACATAAAAAGGGAATTTGCCAATCCGAGAAAAATAATGGAGGATGGATAACATTATTCTCTGGCTATAAAATTCTTTGGCTTCTCTTTCTTCATTTAAATAAAATACAGTGGATGAACTCAGGAAACGAAGTGGGCTCAGTGTTTGAGGAGATTCCCTAAGATATCACATGTTTCCTGCTTTGAAGATTATACCTTCCCTCAAATTTGGAAAGATCAAGGTTTCAAATAGACAGTGGTGGAAACTTGGCAAATATTCACATGTACATATGCACACATGCACCCATGCACACATGTACCCACGGAAAGGAATAAATATTTGAGACTTATCTAAAAGTTAAAATCCTTGTGACCCCCTAAGAAAGTAACAAAAATTGACATGTATGTACTGCTATTCTCATTGGCCAAACCCGCAACCACCACTGACAACTGCCACTGACACCATTGTTTGCCCTTCTCTGGCCTGCTCTGGTCAGGGCAAGCTAACCTCCAAGACTCATCACCCTTGCTCCCATATCCTCAGGCTTACAGTTGAGCAGGAGGTCAGAGGGTGGGAGGAAGGAGAAGCCTAGGTATTTCTTCCCATCTTTCCCCCAGCTTCCATGCATGTCTCTGGCAGTAGATCTGACCTTCCACAACTCTAGCTCATGTGGGAGGGACTCATTTTCCACTTGTTCACTTTCAGCAACACTGGAACACTATTTCCTCCTCTTCTCCCTAGAGTGCTAGGGTTGGTAGTATCTTCAAGTGGTTGTTAGTCTCTACAATCATTATATCCATAAAATTTAAGCATCTAGAGTGAATTCTGTTTCCTGGCAGGATCCTGAGTTTTTAATAGCAGAAACAGATCTTGGCCAAACTGAGAAAAAAAAGTCTGAAAGTGCAAAGAAAATAAAAAAGGCTCCCGCAGATATGGAATTGCTCTCACAGAGAAAGGGCTAAAAATAATAATGAATGCAAGAAGAATTAGAAGGAAGAGAAGGAAGAGAAGAAAGAACAGAGAAAAAGGAAGAAAGAGCCAAGAGATTGGAGAGTAGCTAACAGATATGAAAGACAGGTAAAAAGGATTTAACATCAAGATATTGGGTCATAAAGAACCAAACAAAGTAGAAAAAAAATGGAAAATATAAAACAAGAAAAATTCCCCAAAATGAAGAAAATGAATGCTGCAGAATGAAGAAGCACACTGCGTTCAAAGAAAACAGTGCAGAGCAGTCAACACCAATTTATATTCTAGTTGTGCTATTCTCTATATGCTAGTTATACTATTATCAAGAATATAGAAAAAATATTCAAGCATAAGACAGAAAAAGCCAATCACTATCACAGGGAAGAAATCACACTGGCCTCAGACTCCTTTACAATAGAACTTGGTTCTACAACATTCTAAGGGAAAGAGAATCATTCTTATAGTACATTGTAATTATTTTCATGTGGTATGAAATAATTTTTAAGAAAACCTGGAAGGTGGATAGAGTGACATGAGAGAAAATATGTAATTGTTAATCCTCATCATCTATAGTGGTTAATCACTCCATTCTATTAAAATTGAGACTTAAAAAAAATGACTCCAATTTCTTAAAAATTTTTTTTCCTAATTTCTTCCTAGGTTTAAAAGATCCTCTTAGGAAATATCTTTCATGTAGAAGGAAAAATATTTATTTGACGTTCACAGTTCCATCAGGATTTTGTTTGTGCATGTGTTTTCTTTTTTGATTAATAGAAGTTTGCTTTTTAAACATCTATAATATAATAATACTTAAAAGTATTTTTTCTTCCTGTTTATCTCTATTTTTTTAATAATCTGACTGGATAAATTTCATCTAGTGTTAACAAAGTTTATATATGATGAAATTTAACTTATTTTTAAATCTTTGTGCTTTTCCACATCATTTGAACTATTATAATATATTTAATATTTACAAGAAAAGATAAAGTAATTTATTTATTAAAAATAAGACTAGAAACAAACCAAAATATTAACAACTATTCAACTTGTGTAAAGGGAAATGAATCGCTTTGATGGTTCTTCTTTAGCTGTTTAATACAAATTCATTTTATGTCTTTGCAAAATAAGATACTAGACATCATTTGAAAAGATATAAAAAGGTTCAATAATTTGAGACGGCATATTATAAGATAAAGAGTATTCAAGCTTTAGATTGAGCTTATGTTAAATATCAATTATCTACTGCTGCATAACAAATCACTACTAAGTTAGGAGATATAAAATGACAACTGTTATATATATTTATGACTCTGTAGGTTGGAAATTTAGGCAATGTACAGTGAGAATGACTTGTGTCTGCTACATGATGTTTGGGGCTTCAGCTGAGGTGGCTTAAATATGTGGGGCATGGCTGGAATGGCTCAACTGAAGCTACAAGTCTAGAATCTTGGTTCTGACTCTCAACTGGGCACCTTGATTGTCCTCCACATGGCCTCTCTGCATAGCTAGCTTAGGTAGTCTCAGGGTTCCAAAAGGAAGCCCTGCAAAGAAGACACGCCCTGAAAGTACAAGCACTTATTAAACCTCTGCTTATGTCAGATACCCCATTGGCCAAAGCAAGCCATGTTCAAGCTCAGACACAATATGGGAGGGCATACACAAGAAATTTGAATCTCAGCTTTATTACTTCTTACCTTGACAAGTGATTTAATTTCCCTGAATCTCAGTTTCCTCCTCTGTAAAATGAAGATAATACCCAATTCACATCATTTGGGAGTTTAAATAAGACAATGAAAACGTAGCTAACAGAAGACCTATGAAATAGTAGGTAGTTCATAGATATTAATTTCCACTTAGTACACACTTGTAAAATGTGTTTCTTATTAAAAAGAAAATTGGCTACTCACTTAATAAAATTGCATTTTCAATAAGCCTTACATTTTTATACAATTGTGATTAGCACTTTTAATCTGCTTTTCAGTGTTTTTATTTCCTTACCATTCCCTGTGAAAATTATGCAATTCCTTCCATGCAGTGATTATGTTATTTGCTATTTCTTTTGTTTGTCATTTCATCTTACTTTTATTTTATGGGTTTCTAGTTTGAAAGTACATTTCCCATCTTTCCCTCCAGTTTTATTGAGATAAAACTGACATATAACATTGTGTAAGTTTAAGGTGTACAATGGGACAATTTGATACGTGTATATATTACAAAATGCTTACCTCGATAAAGTTAGTTAACACGAACTTCACCCCACATGATTACCGTTCTGGTGGTGGTGGTGGTGGTGTTAACATGAGAATATTAAAGTCCTACTCTCATAGCAACTTTTAAGTGTACAACACAGTACTGATGATAGTCACCATGCTGTACATTAGATACCAGAATTTATTCATTTTATAACTGAAAGTTTGTACACTTTGATCAACATCCCCCAAATTCTCCTAACCCTCAGCCCCTGGAAACCACCATTCTACTCTCTTTCTACGAGTTCAATGTTTTAAGATTCCATGTATAAGTTAGGTTATACAGCATTTGTCTTTGCCTGACTTATTTCACTTAGCATAATGGGAGGGCATCTCATGTGATCTTCATACCACCTTGTGAGGTAGATAGATTATCATCTTTACCTCACTGCTGGGAAAATTATGGCCATGAAAGGTAAACTGAATATTGAAGGTCTTCCAATGACAGAGGCAAGACTAAGTCCAAAATCTCAGTCCTCCCAGGCCTCAGGTCTCTATACCATATCTTTTTCTAGATTCTCTTGAATTTGTTAAGGAATCTATGGTGATATACCAGAAATGTTGTTATTGATATGCTTCCACAGTTTTTAATATTCCCTTGAAGGGAATCCATGGTGGTTAATAGAACTTTAAACTAGTTAACTTCTTTCTCCAGATATCAAGCACAAACCTGTTATGAGATTAGTATGTGTTTAACACTATTTACTGGCTTTAAAAGAGCTTTTCTATTTTTATTCAACTAAAAAAGGGCTTTCAAACTTACCAGTGAACTGGCAAGAGAACTTAAGGGAGGCTTCTTAGAATATACCTGTCTTCTGCTTTGCATCCAATAATTTCCCTTATTAGGAAAGATCAAGGTCCCATAAAGATGCTGGTTAGGTAGCTGCATATGTTTCTTACATACCACCACACGTGCAAGCAAGCACGCACACATACACCCACATCTATGAAAAAGACAAGTATTTCATATCTAAATACTTACATAAAGTGTTAAATTCAGTATAATCCTTTAGAGAGATAACAGATTAAGGAAGAATGCAAGATCTTGTCAGGGAGTTTTAGTTACAACAAGAAAGTCCTGCTCTGAAAAACTTGAAAAATAGCAAAGGACCTACTAGAAGGACATGGGGCGACTCATAGAGCCAAAGGAGCAACTGCAGCAGTGTACTCAGCAAGGAACTACAGGGATGCAGGTAGCAAATCAGGTATCAAGAACCAGCTAGGAGTTTTACCAGGTCTCTTCTGAGGAGATTAATGGGCTCTATTTTTTATTTCTTTCTATCGCTCCTTTAAAAAGTCAAATCTTGGACTTCCGGGAAGATGGCGGTGTGAGCAGGGCGGCAGAAATCTCCTCCCAACACTATATTTATCTACGAAAACACCGAAAATACATCTATTCCTAAAAGAGAGACGAGAATACACAGGAAAGCGCACAGCGTGCAGCTACACCCGAGAGGACTCGGCACCCCAAGAGGCGGTCTTAAAGAGCCCAGCTGACATACGTGGCAACTATCAGTGACCAAATTACACAGCCATGAAAAGACAGAGGAATATGGTTCAGTCCAAAATCAACCAGACAACACCAGAGAGGGAGTCTGAAGGGATGGAAATGCACAGCCTCCTGAAAAAGAATTTAGAATAAAAGTCATAACCATGCTGATGGACCTACAGAGAAATGTGCAAGAGCTGAGGGAGGAAGTGAGGGAACTGAGGAAAGACAATACAAAAATCAGACAAGCGATCGACGGGCTTAACAGCAGAATGGATGAGATGCGAGAGACTGTTAATGGAATAGAAAACAGAGAACAGGAGTGCAGAGCAGCTGAGGCAGAGAGAGATAAAAGGATTTCTAGGAATGAAAGAATATTAAGAGAACTGGGTGACCAATCCAAACGGAACAATATTCGCATTATAGGAGTACCAGAGGAAGAAGAGAGAGAAAAAGGGATAGAAAGTGTCTTTGAAGAAATAATTGCTGAAAACTTTCCCTCGCTGGGGAAGGAAGTAGTCTCGCAGTCCACCGAAGCTCATAGATCTCCCAACACAAGGGACCCAAGGAAGACAACACCAAGACACATAATAATTAGGATGGCAAAGATCAAAGATAAAGACAGGGTATTAAAGGCAGCTAGAGAGAGAAAAAAGATCACCTACAAAGGAAAACCCATCAGACTATCATCAGACTTCTCAACAGAAACCTTACAGGCCAGAAGAGAATGGCATGATATATTTAACGTTATGAAACAGAAGGGCCTCGAACCAAGAATATTGTATCCAGCACGATTATCATTTAAATATGATGGAGGGATTAAACAATTTCCAGATAAACGAAAGTTAAGAGAATTTGCGTCTCATAAACCACCACTACAGGATATCTTAAATGGACTGCTCTAGAGGGAAGCACACCTAAGGCTAAAAAGATGTCACCAGAGAAAAAAAAAAATCAGCAAAGAAAGCAGACCATCCAAATGCCAACTAAAGGCAAAGAATAAAACACCTATTATAGAAAGAATGGAGGAGGAGGAATAAGAAGGGAGAGAAAGAAAGAAACATCAGACTGTGTTTACAATAACTTAACAAGAAAGTTAAGTTACATTGTTAGATAGTAAAGAAGCAACCCTTGAACCCTTGGTAACCACGAATCTAAAGCCAGCAATGGCAATAAGTACATACCTATCAATAATCACCCTAAATGTAAATGGACTGAATGCACCAATCAAAAGACACAGAGTAACAGAATGGATAAAAAAGCAAGACCCATCTATATGCTGCCTACAAGAAACTCACCTCAAATCCAAAGATATACACAGACTAAAAGTGAAGGGATGGAAAAAGATATTTCATGCAAACAACAAAGAGAAAAAAGCCGGTGTTGCAGTACTTGTATCAGACAAAATAGACTTCAAAACGAAGAAAGTAGCAAAAGATAAAGAAGGACATTACATAATGATAAAGGGGTCAGTCCAACAAGAAGATATAACCATTATAAATATATATGCACCCAACACAGGAGCGCCAGCATATGTGAGACAAATACTAACAGAATTAAAGGAGGAAATAGACAGCAATGCATTCATCTTAGGTGACTTCAACACACCACTCACTCCAGAGGACAGATCAACCAGACAGAAAATAAGTAAAGACACAGAGGCACTGAACAACACACTAGAACAGATGGACCTAACAGACATCTACAGAACTCTACACCCAAAAGCAACAGGATACACATTCTTCTCAAGTGCACATGGAACATTTTCCAGAATAGACCACATACTAGGCCACAAAAAGAACCTCAGTAATTTCAAAAATATTGAAATCCTACCAACCAACTTCTCAGATCACCAAGGTATAAAACTAGAAATAAATTTTAGAAAGAAATCAAAAAGGCTCACAAATACATGGAGACTTAACAACACTCTCCTAATTAATCAATGGGTTAACGACCAAATCAAAACAGAAATCAAAGAATATATGGAGACTAATGACAACAACAACACAAAGCCACAACTTCTGTGGGACGCAGCAAAGGCAGTTCTAAGAGGAAAGTATATTGCAATCCAGGCCTATTTAAAGAAGGAAGAACACTCCCAAATGAATAGTCTAAAGACACAATTACTGAAATTGGAAAAAGAAGAACAAATGAGGCCCAAAGTCACCAGAAGGAGGGACATAATAAAGATTAGAGAAGAAATAAATAAAATTGAGAAGAATAAAAAAACAGAAAAATCAATGAAAGCAAGAGCTGGTTCTTTGAAAAAATAAACAAAATAGATAAACCCCTAGCCAGACTCACTAAGAGAAAAAGAGAATCTACACACATAAACACAATCAGAAATGAGAAAGGAAAAATCACGACGGACCCCACAGAAATACAAAGAATCATAAGAGAATATTATGAGACTCTATATGCTAACAAGCTGGAAAACATAGAAGAAATGGACAACTTCTTAGAAAAATACAACCTTCCAAGACTGACCAAGCAAGAAACAGGAAAACTAAACAGACCAATCACCAGTGACGAAATCGAATTGGTAATCAAAAAACTACCCAAGAACAAAACCCCTGGGCCTGATGGATTCACCTCTGAATTCTACCAGACATATAGAGAAGAAATAACACCGATTCTCCTTAAAGTTTTCCAAAAAATAGAAGAGGAGGGAATACTTCCAAACTCATTCTATGAAGCCAGCATCACTCTAATACCAAAACCGGGCAAAGACCTCACCAAAAAAGAAAATTACAGACCAATATCCCTGATGAACGTAGATGCAAAAATACTCAACAAAATATTAGCAAACCGAATTCAAAAATACATCAAGAGGATCATACACCATGATCAAGTCGGATTCATCCCAGGGATGCAAGGATGGTACAACATTCGAAAATCCATCAACATCATCCACCACATCAACAAAAAGAAGAACAAAAACCACATGATCATCTCCATAGATGCTGAAAAAGCATTTGACAAAATTCAGCATCCATTCCTGATTAAAACTCTCAACAAAATGGGTATAGAGGGCAAGTACCTCAACATCATAAAGGCTATATATGACAGACCTACAGCTAACATCATACTTAATGGCGAGACGCTGAAAGCTTTTCATCTAAGATCGGGAACAAGACAGGGATGCCCACTCTCTCCACTGTTATTCAACATAGTACTGGAGGTCCTAGCCACGGCAATCAGACAAAACAAAGACATACAAGGCATCCAGATTGGTAAAGAAGAAGTCAAATTGTCACTATTTGCAGATGACATGATACTGTACATAAAAACCCTAAAGACTCCATTCCAAAACTACTAGAACTAATATCTGAATTCAGCAAAGTTGCAGGATACAAAATTAACACACAGAAATCTGTTGCTTTCCTATACACTAATGATGAACTAACAGAAAGAGAAATCAGAAAAACAATTCCATTCACAATTGCATCAAAAAGAATAAAATACCTAGGAATAAACCTAACGAAGGAAGTGAAAGACCTGTACTCTGAAAACTACAAGACACTCCTAAGAGAAATTAAAGAGGACACTATCAAATGGAAATGCATCCCATGCTCTTGGCTAGGAAGAATCAATATTGTCAAAATGGCTATACTACCTAAAGCAATCTACAGATTCAACGCAATCCCTATCAAACTACCAACAGCTTTCTTCAATGAACTGGAACAAATAATTCTAAAATTCATATGGAACCACAAAAGACCCCGAATAGCCAAAGCAATCCTGAGAAGGAGGAATAAAACAGGGGGAATTACACTCCCTGACTTCAAGCTCTACTACAAAGCCACAGTAATCAAGACAATTTGGTATTGGCACAAAAACAGACCCACAGACCAGTGGAACAGAATAGAAAATCCAAACATTAACCCAAACATATACAGTCAATTAATATTTGATAAAAGTGCCTTGGATATACAATGGGGAGATGACAGCCTCTTCAGCAGCTGGTGTTGGAAAACTGGACAGCTACATGTAAGAGAATGAAACTGGACTACTGTCTAGCCCCATACACAAAGGTAAACTCAAGGTGGATCAAAGACCTGAATGTAAGTCATGAAACCATAAAACTCTTAGAAAAAAACATAGGCAAAAATCTCTTGGACATAAACATGAGCGACTTCTTCATGAACATATCTCCCCGGGCAAGGGAAACAAAAGCAAAAATGAACAAGTGGGACTATATCAAGCTGAAAAGCTTCTGTACAGCAAAGGACACCATCAGTAGAACAAAAAGACATCCTACAGTATGGGAGAATATATTCATAAATGACGTATCCGATAAGGGGTTGACATCCAAAATATATAAAGAACTCATGCACCTCAACAAACAAAAAGCAAATAGTCCAATTAAGAAATGGGCAGAGGACATGAATAGACACTTCTCCAAAGAACAAATTCAGATGGCCAACAGGCACATGAAAAGATGCTCCACATCGCTAATCATCAGAGAAATGCAGATTAAAACCACAATGAGATATCACCTCACACCAGTGAGGATGGCCAACATCCAAAACACAAACAACAACAAATGTTGGAGAGGATGTGGAGAAAAGGAAACCCTCCTACACTGCTGGTGGGACTGCAAATTAGTTCAACCATTGTGGAAAGCAGTATGGAGGTTCTCAAAAAACTCAAAATAGAAATACCATTTGACCCAGGAATTCCACTCCTAGGAATTTACCCTAAGAATGCAGCAGCCCAATTTGAAAAGGACAGATGCACCCCTATGTTTATTGTAGCACTATTTACAATAGCCAAGAAATGGAAGCAACCTAAGTGTCCATCAGTAGATGAATGGGTAAAGAAGATGTGGTACATAAACACAATGGAATATTATTCAGCCATAAGAAGAAAACAAATCCTACCATTTGCAACAACATGGATGGAGTTAGAGGGTATTATGCTCAGTGAAATAAGCCAAGCCGAAAAAGACAAGTATCAAATGATTTCACTCATATGTGGAGTATAAGAACAAAGAAAAAATACTGAAGGAACAAAACAGCAGACTCACAGAACCCAAGAACGGACTAATAGTTACCAAAGGGAAAGGGACTGGGGAAAATGGGTGGGAAGGGAGGGATAAGAGGGAAAAAGGGGCATTACGACTAGCAGATGTAATGTTGGGGGGGCACGGGGAGGGCAGTACAACTCAGAGAAGAGAAGTAGTGATTCTATAGTATCACTATACTGATGGACAGTGACTGTAATGGGTTTGGTGGGGGGGACCTGATGAAGGGGTAGTTTAATAAGCGTAATATTGCACATGTAATTGTAAATTAATGATAATAAAATAAATTATATTAAAAAAAAAAAAAAAAAAGCAGTAAATTGTAAAATGAAAACATTTGAATAGCACTGACAAAATTTTCTCAAATGGACCGTCACGCTCACTCTTCTCAGCAGCCATGCAAGGGCAACAGCAGCACCTTACGGACAAGGACGCTGAGGCTCAGAGACGTTCAGTGAGGTGCCTGGGTCTCCAGGTTAGGAGCTTTGCATCCAGGACCTGAGGGAGACGTGGGGCGCTGTGGGTAAAATTGCAATATTTCCTGAATCTCTCGCCTGGCCTTAGTTGCATCTCCAAATCAATAGGTGTTTCCAAGGGGTAGAGAGAGCTAGTCCATCTCCATATCAATAGGTGATTACATGGGGGAGGAGGGCATATCTAGGCCGGAGAGGTTAGGTGGGGTCCCTTTTTGCAGCTGGTTCGTAAGAGACACAGGGAAGCAGAAGTAGACAAGCATTTGTAAAGCAATAAACGGGTTTCTCCCACTTTATTTCTCCCTTTGACTGGTTTCGGTTTCAAAGGCAATTTGCCCTGGGCTGGGAAAATATTTCCCCGCCCCCCGGAGTTACAGGCACGCAGTTTTTTCCCTGCATCTTGTCGGCCACTGACTGCCTGGCACCTATAGTGCCTTTCTGATTGCTAGAGCAGGTGCATTCATGTTTACTACAACTTTAATGGTTACTTTGCTCAGGGTACACTGAAGTTAAGTGTTCGTCACTACCGGCTCCTGGTCACGGTGCATTTAGCCATTAGGTTGAACAAGGAAAGGAATTCTTTCTTCCTCCTCCTCCAGCACATGCACATTTTTCACATTTTTAAGAATTCTGTTCCAGGCACCCAGGTCTGAAAGTGGAACAAAGCTGATAAGGGGGAAAAATTCTATAATCTGGCAAGTAGCCTAAATATTGTCCCCATTAGACTAACAGTGAGGGAACTTTCAGTGGCAGCATTTTATTCACATCAGCACACATCTTTCTATCACCAAAAGCAGGGACCTGTCCGGAAAGTCTCAGAGCCACAGTTGCCTACTACTCAGGGAGGACTTCCCGAGTCACTAGTGTGTCCCGATGGAGATGGCGGGACCGTTGTTGCTCTCACCTGGAAGACCCCCAGACACACACACGGACGCGATAGCACGCGCACATGGTGGATACCAGATTGATTCCCAACATAGGTGGTCGGCACGGCTGCTGGACGGACTGCTTTGGAGGGCAGACAAGCAGGCAGTGTGGGTAGGCGGCAGATGGCTCAGGGCTCCTCTAGACAGAAGTCCGTTTGCCAAGGACCCTCGCACGAGCCAGAGGAGAATGGCAGCAGGGCACTCAGGGGCCTGGCGAGCTCTTGGCCAAGTAAGCTGAGGTTTCTGGGGTGACTGCAGACCCATCCGAAGGGCCGTGCACCGGGGCAGCTGTGACGGACACACACACAAAAAGGACAGCAGAGGGGGCTCCGGAGTTTACATGACAAATGTGACCTCCAAGAAAGACAGACCCACGCTTCTCAAGGTTTTCTATTTCTACAGGTGAACTCAGTGTCGAACACGGAGGGACATCTTTCCAAAGGCTGTGAACAGGAGTCTCGCCTGCTGTGCAAACAAGGACGAGAGGTGTCAAAGCCAGAGTGCCGTCACTCCTTGGATTCTGAGCATTCAGACAGAGCTGATGGCTCTGGTTTCCTCACTAGTACTCTTAAATGGTTGATTGGATCCTCCCATGAACATGAAAGTTTATAGCAAAGATTGATTTTCCCCAAAAGTGAACCTGCAACAGTATCTCCATGTGGCTTTCATCTCTTTCATTTTCTGAAGCTCCCTAAGGGAAGAATCCAGGAATCTACAGAGATGGTAGGTAGAATTTAGGCTTTTTCAGGGTTCTAGTTAGTCTAAAATTTTTTTATTACCATTCCTGTAGACATGAATTTGGAGGTGCCCCTGCCATGACTGCCAGTCTGGGGTTCAGAGGCTCCACGTCTAGCACACAGTTAGGAGAAACGCCCTTCCCACAGGTGGAAGGGTGGCAGAAGCCCCAGCCCCGACGGAAGGTCAGAGGGCAACCTGGGAAGAACTGGGTCCTCCCTGAAGGTCGCCACAGAAAAGTAAGTCTTTCTGTCCTGATTCCCCGACCAGGGATTTTCTAGCCAATTCCGTTCTCCTTTAAACGAAGTATTGACAAGAAAGTTTTCAAGTGTTTTCCAATGAAATTCTCGTTGCTTACCCCAGTCTCATACAGTTCCAATCTGTGGCATTTTCCCAAGGTGGGTTTATATTTTTTCATGCTCCCTTCTTGGCCT